>JAZGLO010001688.1:0-39257 GCA_036873155.1 Biomphalaria sudanica | reverse complement strand
ATCACTACATAAGGTACAAATACCAAGTTGATTTTTCCACATGTACATTTTCCCTCATACAGATATTAAAATATTTTTGAAAATGTATTCAAAATTATATAAATTAATTGCTTTACTGTATAAAGCTTCTTTAAAATTTGAATAGTAAGAATAATCCTAAGGTACTAAATACACAACTTATTAATTCGTATTATTGTTAGAATAGACAGTGTTGAAACATCAACGAAGATCAGTAAACGAATTTCTATCCTAGAAGTGCAGAGAAAATTTGTTCGCTGATGAATACTTTAATTAAAAAAAACATAAATTTAAAAACAACAAAAGTAATTTGAAGAGGAGTTTTAAGATAAGATATAAATCATTTAAACTAATTTCGCTTTTCAAAGCCCATTAAATATACTGGGCCAACAACACAGACCAAGTAAGTTAACAAATACAGAAAACAACGATTTAACAAAGAAATCTAAAGTACCCATGTGATTTCTAAAGGTAACTCGCCGGTTAGGGAGCATATGTTGAAGCAAGAACAATACAAAGTCGCAGTAAAAACTCATCAGATTTCAAATCCAATGTCTGAAGATATGTTAGAAAGATGAAGATCAAGAAGTCCTATTCTCGTGGACTCAGTTCTCTTGTGTTTTGGAATGCAAGCAATTGAAGTTGTTGAGCTTCATAGACATTGCTCACATGCTAGGTGTTCCCCTGGCTGCTGGTGCCCTGATCCAGCCATGCTTAGGAGTTGATGATTTATCGCCGCGAATCTTTTAACTCTTAGATTTGTTCACACGTTGCAACTGTAATAGTTTTATGAGCTGAATGACGAACACAGCAGGAACTAGATCTTGGCTTGGAGTCTGACTTATGAGATGTAATCTAGAGCCATGAAGTAATAAGTACAGCACAAGACGAATAACAGTAGATGTAATATAACGTACAAAGTGACACATATGCATATCTATCCATGTTACCTCACTCTCTACCTCTCTGTATAGACTGGCATATTGTTCTTTTCTAGTTCACGTATTATAATCTGATGGTTAACTTAGTGATCGCCTCTTTGTTTACTTTTCGATTAAAAGAAAATAAATCTCACGGCTTACATAGAAAAAGGAGGAAAAAATAAAACGATATTGAGAAATGCGCTGTTAAAATAAAGGAACCTATAGACAAAAGTAACAAAACAATCAAAATAAAAAAAATACCAATAAAAGAACAACAAAGCTGAAATAAGAGAAAGCACCGCACAATCACTGCACATCACTCTACACTGTAATTTTTATCTCCCCTTTTTCTATATTAAACAAAGCTCATTAATTAACCCTTAATAAATAATAATATTAATAAATTAGTTAATTTGTTTATGTATTGTCTTCAACTAAGAATAATTGTTTAAAATATTTTAATTTGCTCCGTGGATAGGAATTGGGAGACAAATTGTGTAAAAGAATCCAGGCTGACAGACAGGCAGACAGACTCACAGACAGACAGACAGACGTTATGAGTATAATACAAGCTTTGTAATAAAGAGATAAAGATTAGGATGATTTTTAAAAATAAATAAATAAACTATACAATGTCAAGGACGCCACATGGATTTATCCCTACTAAATTATAACCTTGCGCTAGAAGCATAAGAAAAAAAAATAAAATTAAACATTTTGATTTAGTAGTACTATAAAAGTATCTACAAAATATTATATCTTTTTAATTACATACCTTATCAACACTACCATATTATCTGTACAGCAAAGACAACAAAATAGTTATTTATATTTTTGTGGTATGCACTATTGACTAAAATCTCGATAGTCCCCGGTTCGGACCTTATCTACCGCCATCACCCCCTGAGGAAGATTTTGGCTAGGATCTTCAACACTGAAGGAACATCCGAAACATGTAATACAAAAACGAATATTGAGATTCTAGACTCTTCACAAGTTTAGTTGGGTTACATTTTAGGTGTCAATTGAAGTCGGCATCGCGTTTTTCTCAAGATGGACCACCACGAAGGAAACCTCCCCCCCCCCCCTAACAATGGTCTTAATCCTTTTGTTAGTCGCCCCGCACCTGAACTTTCTCACCCCACCCCACTCCACATTTGATGTCAGAATGTGAAATGTAATTAACATTGTGTTCACCATAATTGTGTTTACTTCTTTAAGCCTTTGTCACAACAAGTTCTTCGCTCCTCCTCCCCCCCCCCCGCATCACTTCCCCTTACCTGGCACGTACCTGTGTGCAAGAGGAGAGGCGATATCAGATGTGAAGAGACATTTTACGGTGGAGTTCCTAGAAACACGAAAAGACTTTTTTTTTTATTTACCTCACCTCTCCCTCCACCCTCTGTTGAACCTACTACGACTATTAGCGTTGTTAGCACACATTGCCAATAGCATGTTTTCTAAATATTGCTTCAGCAATAAAATGATAAGAGAGGGGAGTTTGAAATGGTGCCAACCATGCATTTGTCGTGTACATTAGCCCATTCTACATAACCTAGTGATACCCTATTCGGGTTATTGATGGCCAGTATGCCCAACTTATCTTTTCTTTACACTGGAGCCAAAAAAATTATATTCAATGATTATATCAGAAATAAATTAGGAATTAGTCTAAAATAAAGGGATTCTATTTACTGGGTTGAAGCTGGGTCAGACTCTCATTCCTGTAGACTAGTTGGAAAGTAAAAGCTCTCAAAAAAGGTCCCAATGAATTGTGTATTCTGCTCTCACTAACAGTATCTTTGATTTCTCTTCTTCATTTTTCATTTAAGTTGGGCAACAATGATTCTGGTAGAGTCCTCAAAAGGTAGAAGATTTTTAAAAAAGAAAAAAAGATCACGCACGCTTTTCGTATCGTTGAAACCCAAGACGTCTGTCCTCTTTTGGTAAACATCAACTAATGCTTAATTAGCAAGGTGCATTAACGGTATGCCTTATATCTTCTTGAAAAAAACAAACACTTTCGCTATGTAGTGTAGCTATTTGGTATTCACTGGCAGCTGAAATAATATAACACTTGTCTATATCTCATACAAATCTTTAATAGAAACAAACATTTTAATACTAACATAAAATAAAATTACGCCACCTTAGTATAAATAGATCCACACTAAACACTCCTTGACATACCCGTAAATTGTTCTATAAGCCAGGATATACTTTGTATTTATTGTTCTATAAGCCAGGATATACTTTGTATTTATTGTTCTATAAGCCAGGATATACTTTGTATTTATTGTTCTATAAGCCAGGATATACTTTGTATTTATTGTTCTATAAGCCAGGATAGACTTTGTATTTATTGTTCTATAAGCCAGGATAGACTTTGTATTTATTGTTCTATAAGCCAGGATAGACTTTGTATTTATTGTTCTATAAGCCAGGATAGACTTTGTATTTATTGTTCTATAAGCCAGGATAGACTTTGATGCTAAAACTTAATTAGGAAAACAGGCAAGCAAAATAAAAACGGTCACACAAAAATAAATACATTCTGATGATTAGTTTTTGAAATGCCCAAGCTGCACCAGAACTTGATGGTCTCTGGACAACTTTCATTCAAGTTAAAAACTTAAAATTAAATAAACTTAGTTCGATACACCAGAAAGCATAAAGATTAAATCGTATACACTTAAGAATCCAAAGTGAATCTATAGCAGAGAGCAGACTAATATAAATGTCACAATTAAGAGCATTTCTTTTTGTGTGTTCCAATAATAAAGTCCCCCCCCCCCCCCAGGCCTCCATAAAAAATAGAACCTGGACACATTTTAAGAACGATCAGTTTGCCCAATGCAAGTTGTTGTAAAGTGCTTGTAAAAGATTCCTAAGAGCCAGTAAATACATAATACAAGATTCATATGTTTAAAAAATCTTTGCTCTATAAATGTTCAATATTTCCAAGCCCGGCTGTTCCCTTGAATATGAACTAAAATAGACTCAGTAATTGGTTCATTTCATCGCCATACAGTTCCAAATGTCCTGTAAAACTTCGATCTTTTGGACTGAACAGAGATGGAAAAGGTTTATTTGATAGAAAACAGATGGACATCAATACACCATTCAATCCCATAAATACATTCTAACAGCTCATGGAAATACAAGACTTGTATAAGACTGAATTTCGATTGAGATCTACATTTTTTGGGGGGACCAGATGAGGATGTTTATTTACAATGAGGATGGGGGGGGGGCGCTGAAACAAAACACATCCTGTTTTGGGCAGTGGAGACCAATAACGTGATGTGGCAACGTCCTATTGGTCTCCCTTGCACACAGGTTTTTACGTTGCAGGTCAGTGTACAGGCCTTCTATGACGATGGGCCTCGACTCAACTCTCTTGTTACAGTCAAATCTGCAGTTTGTCAGTTCTTCTAACCCGGACTTTGTCATTTCAAAGATACACTTTTATTGGACGTACTAAATTATGGGCAAACACTTGAAAGCTAATTCTATTAGTTTACTTTAAACTGAACAACAGTTTGATGGCATTGAGTTAAATGAGTTGTCAATCTGAAATAATAAAAAAATAAATTTTCAAGCTATATTCACCATAGCGGCATATGTTACCCTGGTTTAACTCTTACTGCCATTTATCAATTATAAAAACACATAAAACAAGCTTAACGAGTTTTGAATTGTTATAAAAAAGATATTGTAGAATACTGTAAACATTTAAAAAATCAGCTTTTAGATGTAGATTTTTTTTTTTTATTGTACCCGTTAGTGATAGGATTCCCCATGGTCTTTAATATTCATAGTAAATACTTGTACAACTGGTTGATTTTATGAACAAAAAAACTGCTTGCATTCTTCCTTTTAAAATTTTTTTTTTTTTTGCTTTCAAAAAAAAAAAGTAGCCGTTTCTTCAGAACGTTGAAAGGTCCAAAATATCATGATGTCGGATTTTCAAATAACTTTTTTAGTTTCTGTCATCTAAACGGGACCGACTGACGGACAGACCACACAAAACTAATGGGGCTTTGCCCCTTTCTGAGACCGCTAAAAAAAAATAAAAAAATTCAGTAAATCGAGAACTCATTTTCGGAAAACTCAATATGTCATTGACATTAATGACGTCAAAATGGCTCACTTCCTCAGGTAGGTTACGTCAAAGATGAGCTATGTAGGTGGCTCTCAGACAGTTGTATAAACACAGGCTGCAGATTGTCTAAACTTCACTGTTTCAAGGTTTGCCTACACACATGGTAGCTGTTTATTGCCCGATTGGGTTCTCACTGCATACAGTGTATCATCAGTCAATAGCAACTTTATGTTTTCACAAACCGATATGCTAGACTCACTCTACACTTTTTGCTGTCACAATCGATCAGAATAGCAAAAAAAAAATAATGGAAAACTCGCAGATGGTGCTTGTGAAATTAACCTTGAGATATCTGACATCAGGTTTCCCAATGTCTCGGTATACTATTTGACGTGACATTAGATGACATTACATGATATAATATTTACATGACATTAAATGACATGATATTACATTATATGGCATTACTTGAGATGACATTACTTTACATTACATGACAAGACATGACAAGACTTAGTAGAACTGTACAATATATTTCTAACTATACTCTCGGTTAATGACACTGTCAAACCACTAGAGTTACAATGGGACTGCGTGGTGAGTACGTCTTGGTATGGGCAGGAGTTCAATCCGATGACACACACACACACATTCCCAAGTGTGAAACTTGTTTATGTAAAGAAACAAAACAATGTCATTCTCCAACTAGAAATCACGACAATATTAGAACACACACGGGAAAAGGGGGGAGTGGACAGGGGTGAAAATGTTTTTTCATTTTTTAAATCTAACATTCACTAGTTATTAAGAGAAAAACTAATCACTCTGTAATTTGTATAAAGAAGGTATTGTCTTTAAATAAAAGTATTTCTTAAACTGTTGTTCTTGTATGTACAGTTTATTAAATGATATTAACCTGGTGATAAATGATGCATTCTTCAAAACCTAGAATCGATTGATGGTCTGTGTTACGTTGAGATCTGATAAGAGAACTAGAAACTCTGATCTATAAATATTCCACTGATGTTTAAACCATGTGACTGTCATACAGAGAGAGAGAGAGTTGAAGCAGGAGGGCGGGGGAGAAGGGGATAATAAAATGTACCCATGGAGAAAGGAACAGAATCATCCACACAGTCGCACACACACACACACACCACCTCCCACATACACACACGCGCATTCATACACAAGGAAAGATGCTGTAGATACATTAAGACACAGCAGGAGAGAGGGAGAGTTGAAAGTAATCGCTGAATCAACAAAGAAGGCGAGACACTGAAGGATAAATTGAGGGGAGAGAGAGAAAGAAAGAGATAGGTTGATAAAGAGATGGAGAGAGCACATGCATTTCAGTCTATGACACACAAACACACACACATGCTCACGCACACACCCAAATGTTTCCTAAAGTCATTTCACTGACAATCAGTCATTGGCCAATGATCATGTTTTTTTTTAATTTTTTATTTGTTGTCCTTCAACTTCCACTCCTGCCCCCCCCCCCCCCCCAGATTTCCTCCATGCAACTCCTAATTGAATGCTCATCGCGGGTAGGTGACATAGAGTCAACAAATTACTTTCAAGCAAGTTCTTAGATATCATCGGATATGTGACTATGTGCGTCTCGCTACTGTAAGAAACCCCCCACACTGAGAATTCGACCTGTGCAACCTTACACAGACTAAAGTTTTGATGAACTCAAGGACTCAGCCTGGCCAGACAGTGACAAATTGGTCAACTTGGAGAAGCCTTAAAGTGTCTGGTTCGTTTGCTTGAGCTGTCAATCACATTGGATGAAAGTGTGAAGAACCGCCCACAAGCGAGCTGCAGACAAGCGTGAGGACGTGAACTGCTACTGACAGCAGACTTTGGGTCACGACTTGAAAACTAATACATCTAATGTAGACCTAAACAGACTTTGGGTCACGACTTGAAAACTAATACATTTAATGTAGACCTAAACAGACTTTGGGTCACGACTTGAAAACTAATACATCTAATGTAGACCTAAACAGACTTTGGGTCACGACTTGAAAACTAATACATCTAATGTAGACCTAAACAGACTTTGGGTCACGACTTGAAAACTAATACATTTAATGTGGACCTAAACAGACTTTGGGTCACGACTTGAAAACTAATACATCTAATGTAGACCTAAACAGACTTTGGGTCACGACTTGAAAACTAATACATCTAATGTAGACTTAAACAGACTTTGGGTCACGACTGGAAAACTAATACATCTAATGTGGACCTAAACAGACTTTGGGTCACGACCTGAAAACTAATACATCTAATGTAGACCTAAACAGACTTTGGGTCACGACTGGAAAACTAATACATCTAATGTGGACCTAAACAGACTTTGGGTCACGACTTGAAAACTAATACATCTAATGTAGACTTAAACAGACTTTGGGTCACGACTGGAAAACTAATACATCTAATGTGGACCTAAACAGACTTTGTGTCACGACTTGAAAACTAATACATCTAATGTAGACCTAAACAGACTTTGGGTCACGACTTGAAAACTAATACATCTAATGTAGACTTAAACAGACTTTGGGTCACGACTGGAAAACTAATACATCTAATGTGGACCTAAACAGACTTTGTGTCACGACTTGAAAACTAATACATCTAATGTAGACCTAAACAGACTTTGGGTCACGACTTGAAAACTAATACATCTAATGTAGACCTAAACAGACTTTGGGTCACGACTTGAAAACTAATACATCTAATGTAGACCTAAGAATATTTGAGAACAATTTATTTTAGTGTTATGATTACAAGAGCGACTTTAGACCCGGCACCAAGAGGATAGAAGAAGCAAAGTTCATTAGAGAGATTGTTTTTTCATTTCTACGAATGTTGTAGCTGTAAGAAGAGACTCGTGCTGGGTCCGATATTACAAGAGCAACATGAGTCTCTTGGCGCTCCCCCCCCCCCCCGCCCCTCAAAGAAAAACAAACACAAATGTATTGTTGGCAAGATGAAAACTTATTATCCTAAGAAAACATTTGTTTAACAGCAGTAAGATATCACTTTTGTTTAATTATTATATAGGAATGATTGAATGGTAATTATTTTAATTCCCAAGATTAAGGATGAGTGCAATGTTTCTCATGGCCACGCAAATCCAGTTGCCACCTGAGTATTTTCCCACACCAGATGCAGTCAAATCCGTTGTCCGGCGGAGATCTATTAAAGTTTTTTTCTGCGTATGTCTTCTCCGAGGGCTTTTCATTGAACCACGAATGTGTGTCTTGCGGCCTTCATGACATCTAACAGTTTCTTTCTGAGGCCATCTGCTGCAACCCACTTTCCTTCATGCCAGTGACGGCAAAATGGCGCCTGAGATAATATTTATAGCACATATGGGGGACACCTCTGTTAAGCCGTTCTCCACTGTGTGTGCCTCTCGAATGTTGCAATTTTGTTTTGTTTTGTTTTTGTTTTTGGAATAACGTAAAAGTTTATCATTGGCTGCATGGTTCAGTGGTCTAGATAGTCCCGGGTTCGAATCCTGCCAGCTTCTATCTCCGTCGTCCTGCGGGAGGGTTGGCAAGGATGGAATTATCTTCAACTTTGAAGGAACATTTGAACTATGAGAAACAAACATTCACATTGTTATTCTGCTCAAAGAGCTTTTTTAAAATCACCATTACGAGATCACTCGGAAAAGATTTAAAATTACTCATTTTCCAATAGCATGTCATTGTACTAGCTATTCGTAGAATATAAGAATACACACACACACACACAATTAGATATGCCTTTGTAGGCTTCCATTTAAAAAAAATTGCATCGAAGAGCTTTTAATTTAATACTTACACTGTTGTTAGATGTCTACAGATTTATCTAACACTTTATTTCATGTCGAACTGAGAATAAAAGTCAATACTACCATCAAGTCCGATGTAGCTGAAATTTTACAAACATAAGTGACATCTATGTGGATATGTAGTGAGTGACATGTCTGACTCTGGCCAGCCTTGCCTGTTGTATCATGTTACTGAACTCTTCAGTTTCAGCTTTCCATTTCGTTTTGTTTTGCTGACAAGCACGTGCAGTATAAGCATTTGTCATAAATCTGAATGACTCTCTGCAGGTAAATAATGTCTCACTAAAACGTCAGGTTCTATGCTATATTTCGTATTTCATATTACAGTTACGTCTGTTAATAGACTGTAAGCATGAATTAAGGTTCAACAGTGACCAAAACATCATTATGATATAATAAATAATTACAGTATAGTATAATTAAGACTGTCAGACTTCTTTTATATGTTCAGTAGCTACATTTGATATGTTTTGAAGTTGTCTGGTCTCTCGTATATGTACATTTTATATGCTTGGAAGTTGTCTAGGCTATCTGTTATTTCTTTTTTTTTTTTTTTTGGCCTATCTATTGATGCTAGTATGCAAGACTAAACCAGAGGTCCGTCTTCCCGTGTAAGTCTTATATACATGGTATATCCAGTCCATCCGTCTAAAAATAGCTTCTTGGTCAAAGTACATGTAGTAGCCAATACAAACACATCTCATAACTAGACCCCATGAAAAATAATAGTATTTTCAGTGTTAATAGATCTTCGAGTAGTATGCCATGGCAGTAGTACAGCTGATCTAAACTTTTCAAGTCCTCACTCTAAGGGGAGTCATTCCTGAATGCTAAACGAGATAACTCTAAATTTGGAATCTCAATGTGGCACTCATTGACCCGATCTCATGGGTTAATCTCGGTGGATCTAGATACGGGGGTTGCAGGGATTTATAACTGCCACAAGCCGTATGGAGAAATACATCCAAATGACATTTTCTTGCAACGCTGCAGCCGTTAAAGAGTTATTTTTAATTATGTAAACATCGCGACGTCTAGATTTATGTCGCTACACTTGAAGCTAGGAATAGATTCCGAAACAGAGTGTAGGCTATGCCGTGGCGGGGAACAGATCGGCGCAATACGAATGGTGGATGAATTTTATCTGACGGATAACTCGTATTGAGATAGAAACCTAGATGGATTTACCAAATCTCCACACCACCTTGACTGCTTTGCAGAAGGTTCAAAACTTTCTTCTACTGCTAATGGGTAAGTGTTAGCGGGCCACACAGATCTCCAGTCTAACTTCGTACCTATGTCGTAAATCATTGCCACACACACACACCAGTTCTGGAGTGCCAGTAGTAGCAGTAGTAGACAGAGGAGGTAGCAACCAAGGTACTTCATCTCTTTGTAAAACACGACCTAGATAGTGGATAAATCATTTCACCATGTCTCACTCAACCTCAAAGCGAACTGGTGCATGACTATAAGGAAATGTAAAGTAGATCTATCTCCTGGGAACAATGTGGGACAGTGATACATTTTCTCGGGTCTTCAGTTTGAGGTTTAAATTAACAGCTTTACCTAAATTAATTGGAGTTTATAAGAGTGTAGATTCTCTGCCACAATTTCGACTTGAGAGTGCTATTAGCATGCGTAAGCCAATTATCACTTTCAAAGTAATCAGCGCAGGCTTAGAACAATGCTGTATTTTATTGTCAAAAGGGAACTTGAATCGCATACCAACGAACAACGTTTTTGTCTGCGTTGGTTGAGGTACAATATTTAAGTCACAGAACAACATTGCCACGTGGAATTCTGCCATCAATCTTAGAAATCGAAGACAAGCCTTATAAAACATCTTTAGATTCCATCACGGTCATTGCTGTCTTTATGTTTTGTTTCGTTAGAATTTAAAAAAAAGAGATTGAAAATAAAAACACGGAATGTTCCAGAAAGTTATCCTTGTAAACAAAAATTCACTCTGTATTGCTCTTCGTCTCTTCTGGTTTCATCAAGAAATAATTGACCATCAAATTTGATGAAGAGGATTTAGTTTTATCTCACGCTGAAGAAGACATCAATTACTTTGTGGTGTATGGTGTAAAATTTCTTTCCTTTAAAAACTAATGCTATTTTAGTAAACGCTTTGCTAAATGTATAGATTGTTTATGTATAGGCCTATATATATATGGGAGGGGGGTTGATGGCTGAGATGTTAAGCACTTGGCTTCCGAACCGGGGTTCGAATCTAGGGGAAGACTGGGATTTTAAAATTCGGGATTTTTAGAGCACCCCTGAGTCCACCCAACTCTAAAAAGTCACTGACTTTAGTAGGGGAAAGCAAAGGCAGTTGGTCGTTGTGCTGGACACATGACACCCTGCTCTTCAACGGTGGGCCACAAACCAGATGGCCTTAACATCATCTGCCCTATAGATCGCAAGGTCTGAAAGGGGAACTTTACTTTACTTTTTATTTAAATTTATTCATATATATATATAATAAACACAGTTTACAATGTATAAAATAATACATACTGATTTCATGATGAAACTTATTCACTAATGTTGCACTGAATTGGTTATATCGTTGTTTTTCACAGATGTTTAATGCCCCCGCAATAGAAGTGGTAAAGTTTCCAGCAAGTGTGTTATTGGCAGTGTCATTGCTTCCGAAGATTAATGATGAGTGTAGTGTATCACATGACTATGTTAGCCCAGATGCGACCTGCATATTTTTCCAATCTAATACAGGCAAAGACGTTGACCGATGGAGGTCTTTTTGTCTGCATATTTTCCCACATCTAGTGCAAACAAATCTGTTGTCGGCCGCAGGTCTAGTCAAGGTCGGCCGCAGGTCTAGTTAAGTTTTCATTTCGTCTTCTATGCCTGTCTTCACTAGGGACTTACATTGGGGTGTAATGCGTGTCCCGCTGCCTTGTGGGAGTTCTCTAAGTATCTCATTCAAAGGCCATCTGCTGCTAGCTACTTTCTCTATGCCAGAGAGGGCGAAATGGCGCCTAAGATGATCTTTATAGCGTTTACGGGAGGAACATCTGTTACGCCGTCCTCCATGAAATTCGCCAAAGAAGATCAACCCAGATCAACCCAGTATGTGTAATATTAGCTAGTTATTAAAATGTTACCACGAGAGTCTTGAATCTATGTCCCCATTAGTAAAATTATTCCCATTAGATTTCGGCAAAAAAAAAAAATTACACAAAACAACAATCCTGAGTTTCTAACCTAAATTGACAAAATTTCTGAATTCTAGTCCTACAATAATTGAACTGTATTGATTGCTTGGAAATTTAAATATCACCCTCCCATTTCTTCCTATCTCCCCCCCCCCCCAAATAAATAGCGAGGTAATCTTTGCTAATTAGCAAAACGGTGAATTATACGTATTTGAGCTCTTCTGTATTAAAGAATTTTTAAAAACCTTTTTTTATGCTCATTACAGATTAGTAGATTCAAATCTTGCTTTTTTAGATATTACCATAACTCATGAAAATCAACGTATCGAGTACCAAGCTCTATTGGTAATTTGTTTTTACTGACTTGTTTGACTAATGATTTGTTTATGTTATAGCTAGGTTTGAAGAGTTTTCAAGGTTTGCAATGCTTGTTAAGTTTGACTACTTCACCTGAGAAGTTCATTGGCTGATACAGCTCAAGTTGTGTTCTTGTTCAGACTCTTATGGCGCTGTTAATGTCCTTGACATTAAACCAAAAATTAGACTCAGGTGTTGGATGCATAACCAACTAAAACACGAAGATGCACAGTTAATGACGCGACTATACGTGTGAAACATTCCAGGTATTGGATTGGACACTGCAGATGACAATTTACTTCTGTCCACTAATTAGAGTTTCAAACTTTCAAGTAAAATTCATTAAGACAGTTGACAAAAGACTCATCAACGGACAAGGTCAAGCTGACCGAAAAACTATTTTAAACTCGAATTTATAAATACTAAATGGAAACATTTATACTAAAAACCCCATGGTACTATAAACCTTTTTGCGCATAGACTGTAAATTAATATTCACTTTATGCATAATGTGTTCAATGGCACTGGTCTTGATCCTTTGCGCTTTACATTTCTGTAGGTGAGAACATTGACCGAGTAGACATTTCTCTTGTGTTAGGTAACACCCCAATATTTCCCTTTACTGTCTCTCCTACGTAATCGTGTTGACATATGAACTATGAGGGAAAGAAATATGTCCATTTGAGAGCTCTGCGCACCATGGGATCAACGCTTCTACTTGTGCCAGGTTTTGGTTTCTCCCTCAAAAGTTACAATTTGCAGGCTTTTAAAGTGCATGTACCAAAGGTTTGAAAATCGCTCTCAAACCAACAACATGCTTCATTACATTCAAGGAGAACATTAAGACCTCTCGGTCAAAGTTTTAAAAATTAATTTGTCGTTTTAACGCTCATGTTTATGTTTATATCCTATCATAGAGTTTCAAGCTTACACTATGTTGTTATATAAATTAATGTATTACTATTCAGTTTTAAGCATACATTATGTTGTTATACAAATTTATGTATTACTATTAAGTTTTAAGCATACATTATGTTGTTATATAAATTAATGTACAACTATAAGTTTTAAGATAAATTGTAAAAAAAAATTATTTGTACAAGATCCAAGGTTGGTACATGCTTTAGTGCAAGAAGAATGAAGTTATTGACTTTTAGAGGAGGCGACAAGGTGTAGAGATATCTCTTGTTGGAGTCACAGTGAAGAAACAAAACGAATTATTGTTGTGACCTAGTTTGGTTTAGAGATTATGTTCGTTTTATAAATAAATATAGTGTGCATTTTTTTAAAGCGATGGTAAAAAGTCAGACGAGTGACGTTGCAGAATATGGCTAAATGATAGAAGAAGACTACGGCTAAATGATAGAAGAAGACTATGGCTAAATGATAGAAGAAGACTACGGCTAAATGATAGAAGAAGACTATGGCTAAATGATAGAAGAAGACTACGGCAAAATGATAGAAGAAGAATACGGCTAAGTGATAGAATAAGACTATGGCTAAATGATAGAAGAAGACTACGGCTAAATGATAGAATAAGACTATGGCTAAATGATAGAAGAAGACTACGGCTAAATGATAGAATAAGACTATGGCTAAATGATAGAAGAAGACTATGGCTAAATGATAGAAGAAGACTATGGCTAAATGATAGAAGAAGACTACGGCTAAATGATAGAAGAAGACTACGGCTAAATGATAGAAGAAGAATATGGCTAGGGCTTGTAGATAGAAGATATTGAAGAGACTGCTGATTGAAACGACGAATAGATAGACTAGACGATCATCGTCATCTGTAAATAAATATCAGTTGAAGTCTTCAATAATTTTATTAAGTATATCTCAATGTTGTGTCCCTTGGATGTGTTCGGACTGGCGTTTAGAATAAGTGAAATAGTATCAAACAGACAATACACAAAATCCAAGCCAGGACATAACATATGAAGTGATTTAAATAATTCACACACACACATATATATAGAGAGATATTAGTATAGTGATTCATATTATACTTATTACATAGTGATCCTCATTAGACAGCCTGAAGACAGCGTATGTCTTTATTCTATTAACATGGCCATTAGCTTGATCAAATGTCAAACCTCTGGGACACACACACACAAACCTCTGGGACACACACACACAAACCTCTGGGACTCACACACAAACCTCTGGGACTCACACACAAACCTCTGGGACTCACACACAAACCTCTGGGACTCACACACAAACCTCTGGGACTCACATACAAACCTCTGGGACTCACACACAAACCTCTGGGACACACACACAAACCTCTGGGACTCACACACAAACCTCTGGGACTCACACACAAACCTCTGGGACTCACACACAAACCTCTGGGACTCACACACAAACCTCTGGGACTCACATACAAACCTCTGGGACACACACACAAACCTCTGGGACTCACACACAAACCTCTGGGACTCACACACAAACCTCTGGGACTCACACACAAACCTCTGGGACTCACACACAAACCTCTGGGACTCACACACAAACCTCTGGGACTCACACACAAACCTCTGGGACTCACATACAAACCTCTGGGACTCACACACAAACCTCTGGGACACACACACAAACCTCTGGGACTCACACACAAACCTCTGGGACTCACACACAAACCTCTGGGACTCACATACAAACCTCTGGGACTCACACACAAACCTCTGGGACACACACACAAACCTCTGGGACTCACACACAAACCTCTGGGACTCACACACAAACCTCTGGGACTCACATACAAACCTCTGGGACTCACACACAAACCTCTGGGACACACACACAAACCTCTGGGACACACACACAAACCTCTGGGACTCACACACAAACCTCTGGGACTCACACACAAACTTCTACGCAGAGCCCTATGAACTTTAGCACAGTTTAAAACGCAAAGATATCTTTATCCTCTTGAAAAGACGACCCACATAACATTAAAAGACTTATCCTGTTCGCTCTGTTATTATGGGTCAGTTGAAATGTCATCGTGACAATATCAGTAGACAGATGACGTAATAACCTTTTTAAAGACACCCCATTTCTAATATGAAACATTGGTATGGTGATACCATCTTGTCGTGTACAGAGATCATTGATAACATGATCACATATATCGTTATAACATTTCCAATTGTATTATGGTTCATTATTTATAAATAACTTCAAACATGTCAAACATTTTTTAGAAGAAAACTAGTGGAGACCCGTGCATCTGTTGATTAGAGAATCAAAAGAAAATAATTGTTCAAATATCACATTTTGACTTTTTTTTTTAAAGCACAACAAAGAACGAGTTGAGAGAAAGAGAAAAAAGAGAGAGGGGAAAAAAGAGAGAGGGGAAAAAAGAGAGAGAGAGAATGGGAGAGAGAAAGAGAGAGAGAGAGATGGAAAAAAGACATGTTATACGTAATGTTCGGACATGTAGGCCAATGAAGTTGATAAAAACTTATTCCTAAGAATTATAAGGTGAAATCAAATAGTTTGTCGAATAGGCATTTAGCGTGATGCATTACAGCCCGTATTGTTAGATATTCAAGACTTAAATAGATTACAAAGTGGAGGGTGATTAATATCTCTATGAATGTAATGTCCTTCACACCTCACCACTGCTGTCTCGTCTGCTCAAGGAATAGGAATTGAGAATTATCTTTCCTGCCAGGACAAATACTACATAACCTCGCTAACAACTTTTTTATTTTCATTTCTTAGACATGATAAAGCTTCGTGTTACAAAAATTTTTGGATCTAATCCTGGCCACACATTAGTCAATGGTGTTTAAAAATGGTGACCAGAAATAGAAAAGAACTTTTGTTGGAATATTTCAAACATTTAATTCAGTTTTATGATTGTTGTAAAGACGAATAAAACAAGTTTGTAATTACCATAAGGTATATTTTGGCTAGAGATGGTCTATTTTGGCTAGAGATGATCTATTTTAGCTAGAGATGATCTATTTTTAGCTAGAGATGATCTATTTTAGCTAGAGATGATCTATTTTAGCTAGAGATGATCTATTTTGCCTAGAGATGATCTATTTTGGCTAGAGATGATCTATTTTGGCTAGAGTTGATCTATTTTAGCTAGAGATGATATATTTTGGCTAGAGATTATCTAGTTTGGCTAGAGATGATCTATTTTGTTTAGAGTTTATCTATTTTAGATAGAGATAATCTATTTTGGCTAGAGATTATCTATTTCGGCTAGAAATGATCTATTTTGGTTAGACTTGATCTATTTTAGCTAGAGATTATCTATTTCGCTGGCTTGGTTGCACAAGGTTTAAATCTTCATTATTGCTCTCGCAAACATTTACGATTTATAAAAAAGGTCACAAAGTAATCTCCGAAAATTAATGAAGTGTCCGAGACCCAGCATTGACCTTTAATATAATGCCAGACATTGCACTTTTTTTTGTATCTACGCCTTTTATCGACGGTAGTACTTCATTGGGTCTTATTTTTGTAAACTTTCGCCAGTTTTTTATCGGGAACTACTGGCAGATAGTCTGAGTTCCAGTAAAAATACGTTCTAGTTGTAAAAAAAAGTATAGTTCTCCCGTCAGACGTTGTGGTCTATAAGTTCAAGCTATATACTTAAATGTCTTTCATAGAACGATTCAAAACAGGTATATTTTTTTTTTTTTACTATATTCGATAAATGTAAAGTAAGATTTACGCTTTCTGAGGCTTAATAACCCCTAACCCCTACCCCTAACCCCTAGTCAGTATTTCACTCTTTCCCTACGTTACTCTCTTCTATCTAAACACATAAATATATTGATCTAGAATTAGATCTAGATCAAGAATTAGATCTGGATTTAGTCCAGGTCTATATTTTGAATAAACCATTTGATTGTCATTGTAAATTAGCTTTCACTTTAGACTTAGACTTAACTTAGGCCATCTTAGGCATTTTTAACCTTAAACTAGATTTAGACTAGACCTTTAAAAACTAAAATCAACAACAGTCATCATGAAATTGCTGTGGCTATTTATCCTAATAATTACTAAATACACACTAGCTGAACACAGAACTAGATCTACCTCAGTCAACACTAAACCTATAAAGGAAAAAACAGTCATAATCAATCATCACACTTTAGATCAATGCAACTTCAAAAATAACCTAACATACACATTCATAACATTAAAGAAGATTACCCATCACAAATGGAAGTTCTCAATCAGACACAGTAGAAATAAATACTTATCACTGTTAATATTAATAGCAGGAGATGTAGAGTCAAATCCAGGGCCTAGATCTAAAGATAGATGCAACATCTGCAAAAAAGTATGCACCATGAAACAGAAAGCCATTCAATGTGACACCTGCGATGAATGGTACCATGCATCATGTCTCCATATAAATACACCTGTGTATTATGCCTTAGGCAACAAAGATGCATCATGGCACTGTGTACTGTGTGGGTTACCTCAGTTTACATCAGGACTGTTTGATTCCTTTGATGCGGACACTTCTAACCCATACAACATCCTAAACACCATCCGAAAACAAACTCACCAACCACTAGCCAGATCCACTCCTGTTAAACCTAAATCTACTAAAATTAATACAACAGCCTCACTAAACAAACCTACTAAAGAAGTAATACCAAAATACCTTAAAACCTTAGTAATAAATTTTCAAAGCATTAGGAACAAAACAGCAGACTTAGAAATTTTATTAGAATGTGAGAAACCAGACATAATTGCAGGAACAGAAACTTGACTACATCCTGAAATTTATAATGCAGAAATTTTCAATAGTAATTATGAAATTTTTAGAAAAGATAGGGCTGATAATAATGGAGGAGTTCTTTTAGCAATAAAAAACACTCTTATAGCAGAAGAAATTACCTTACCTAACTCAAAAAATAAAGAATCGACATTTTGTAAAATTAATACAACCTCAACATCCCTAAAAATGTTTGTAAAATGTTTTACATGTTTCGGATGTTCCTTCAGAGTTGAAGATAATTACTTCCTAGTCCAAACCTCCCGCAGGACGACGGAGGATGGGAGCGGGCAGGGTTTGAACCCGGGACCATCGATAAATCTGAACGACAGTCCAGCGTGCAAACCGCACGACCATGCAGCATTTACAGACCACCAAATTCTAGTTTAGAAAACATGCAGGAACTATGTAATCAGATTACCACACTTAAAGAGACTAATAAAAAAGCAGTTTTTTGGATTTTGGGTGATTTCAACCTACCTGATATAAATTGGAAAACACTAACCATAGATAAACACCAAAACCTCAAGGACATAAATGAGCTTTTCATAGAAACTTTACACAACCTAAGTTTAGATCAAATCATTAAAAAGGTAAATTGATTAAACAACACATTAACCAACCAGTCGATGACCTCTGGAATTTCATTAAAAACCATCTTAAAAGCATTATAGAAAATCATATACCAACTAAATACACATCAAACAAAATAAATAAATGCTGGTTTAATAATAGACTAAAGAAGCTTTGTAAACAGAAGGAAAACCTATATAGAAAATTTAAAGAAACCAAGGCAGAAAGAGTTTACAAAAGGTATATAAAAATTAAACACCTAACCCAAAAAGTAAGCAGACAGCTGCAGAGTGAATACATAAACAATGTAATATCTAAAGATAACAACAAAAACTTATGGTCATACATTAAGTCCAAGAAAATGGAAACAACAGGCATAGCGCCATTAAAAGATGAACATAACATAATACATAATGATAATGAAACTAAAGCAAACATCCTAAACAAATACTTTGCATCAGCATTCTCAGCCCCAGGAGACAAAGACATATTACTGAATTTGAACCAAGTAGACATAATAGAAGATATAGTAGTACAAGAAAATGGAATTCAAAAACTATTAGCCAACACCAAACCAAATAAAGCGTCTGGACCTGATGGTATTCCAGCTAGATTATTTAAAGAACTAAGCAATGAGCTAGCCCCAGTGTTCAAAATACTCTTTCAGGCATCGCTTAACCAGGGCAGAGTACCAAAGGACTGGAAAGAAGCTAATGTCACCCCCCTATTTAAAAAAGCAGAAAAATCTGACCCAGGAAACTACAGACCAGTATCACTTACCAGCATCACATGTAAAATCCTAGAACACATAATATGTAGCAACATCATAAACCACTTAGACAAACATAATATCCTCACCCCATACCAACATGGCTTTAGGAAATATAGATCATGTGAAATACAACTAATAGATCTAATTGATGATTTTTCAAAAGGTTTAGATAATAGTGAGCAAATAGATGCTATCTTACTAGATTTTTCTAAGGCTTTTGACAAAGTTCACTACCATAGTTTGCTTAAAAAATTAAAATATTTCGGCATTAATGGTCCACTGCATCAATGGATTAAAGATTTTCTGATAGGGAGAGAACAAACTGTAATAATAAATGGCTCTAAATCAACACCAATAACAGTAAACTCAGGTGTACCTCAATGAACAGTCTTGGGTCCACTACTATTTTTAATTTACATAAATGATTTACCAAATTGTATTAGTTCAGGAACAAAAGTCACATTATTTGCAGACGATTGCATAATATATAGAACAATAAAAACAACACAAGACACAGATATTTTACAAAGAGAATTAGATGAATTACAGAAATGGGAATCAAATTGGAGCATGTCTTTCCACCCAGAAAAATGTCAGTTGTTAAGAGTAACAAAAAAACTAAAACAAATTAATTCCACTTATCTTATCCATGGCAAACCAGTAACACAGACTAAAAACGCAAAATACCTAGGTGTTATAATAAATGAAAAACTGTCATGGAATCCACATATTGATGAAACTATAAAAAAATCCAACAAAGCATTAGGGTTTATTAAAAGAAATTTCTATAAATCAAATAAGAACATAAAACTAAAATGTTATTTAACCTTGGTTAGGCCAATAATAGAATATGCATCCACCGTTTGGGACCCCTCAACTCAAGAAAACATAAAGAAACTGGAATTAACACAAAATAGAGCAGTGAGATTCATAACAAACGAATATTCACATTTGACTAGAGTAACACCATATCTAAAATCACTAAATTTAGAAAGCCTTCAGGACAGAAGACTCAAAAGTAAAGTAGCAATTATACATAAAACACTGAACCAAAATCTTCAAATACAAAAACAAAATTTAATAAAATACTCTGAAAGACACAAAAATAAAGGCACATTCCATATGCTAGGACAAATTTGTACAAATACTCCTTCTTCCCTAGTGCTATTAGAGCGTGGAATGGGTTGCCTGAGCTAGCCAGGAAAACCAGTGACTTGGCAGAATTTAAGTCATTGGTTAATATGCATGACTAAATGCATGACGCGTAGGACGTAATCATCTTCTTTTTTGAAGTAACATCTGTATTATATAAGATAAGAAGATAAGATCTAATTTTTCCTTTTTTTTAAATATATAGATTATAGACATGTGAAGAAAATCGAGAGAAATGGAGAGAGAAAACAAAGGGGGAAGAGTGAGAGAGAGAAAGAGAGAGAGAGTGACAGAGAGAGTGAGAGAGAGAGTGAGAGAGAGAGAGAGAGAGAGAGAGTGAGAGAAGAAGTAGCTAAAGAAAACAAACTGAACGAGAAATAGTTGGGGGGGGGGGTTGTTCGACAGAACAAGAGACGTATTTCTAAAGACGATTCTTTGAATCAATAATGCGCTCATCAGCTCCTATGAATGAAGTGATCTACTTCGGGCTGAGTGATTCAAACGTAAACCCAAATGATCAACTCGAGATTTGTGCGATGATTCAATCGAGTAACTCGCATCATAAGAGCTGTCAGAAGTACAAGTAATCACTAGCTAAAACACGGAATACTTTTGTAGGACAGCAGATTTCATTAGACCAATCAACTAATAATTTGTGCAAATATTAATTTATTTTTTAAAAATGTTAATAAAATGTATCTACAGTATAATTATTTTTTTTAGAATAAACTTTTTAGTGTCTTTCCAATCTAAACAGAAAGGGAAACTCCCTTATATTTCCACAAGAAAATGTGACTAACTGCTTTCAAAGTTTCAATCAGAACCGCCGGGTTCAAACTCTGAATTATCAACACGACAGCCTACAAGTCGCTACGTTGTCCCTAATCTATTACTAAATAATTATTGGTTACTTAAGCTACCGTGGCATTGCCCGATTTTACGCTATCACGTAATCAAAGTGTCACTAAATAAGAACATCACTAAAGAAGAGTCTTGCTAAATAAGAGACTTAGCCTACTAATGAGAGTTTCACTGAATAATGATTTCACTAAATAAGAGGTTCACTAGTTAAGAAGACTTCTCTAGGTAAGACTAACTCAACAGAAGCTTCGCGAAATAATTGTCTCAAATAATAAGACTATAGAAAGAAGCATATCACCAAATAAGACTTTCGCTAAAATTTTGCAAAATAAGAGTCTCAATAAGAAAAGTCTATATAAATAAAAGTCTATATAAATGATGGTTTCGCTAAAAAAAAGTCTCACTAAACAGGTCTTACTAAATGAGTCTCACCAAAGAAACAGTGTCACTAAATAAGAGTGTCATTAAATAAGAGTCTCAGACTATACTAGTGTCACGAAATAAGAGTCTCACTAAATAAGAGTCTCACACCTACCTCCGAGAAGAATCACACCTAGCTGTGTGATAGTAAGCAGACTTTTAATCAAAGCCGTTATATCCATGGCGTTCTAGCGTTAAATCCATGCATACACATCCCTGGAGACACAACAGTCAGATGCTAACAGAACAAATTATCCGCCGGATACACAACTATCAGTGACGAAGTAATCAATTTTATTCTCGGTCTGATGACCAGTCACATTTAGGGACTTTCAAACCCACATCAATACGCATGAGAAAACGTTCCTGTTTTGGTCCCTTACTGCAAGAAACTTGCAATCATTTTAGCCGTAAATATAAGCACAAGTTACATGCAATTTACATAAACTAAGTTCCAAATGTATGCAAAATATGCGATGTATTATGTTGAGATTCTGTGGGTTTTCACACAATAATGAATCCCCCCAGCGATATATTGACGAAATGCACCGCTTGGTCGACCTTTTCTACTTATGAATGTATAGATTCTAACTTTAAGATTTTGTTAAAATAAGTACACAAAAGATACTGCAACAGCTTTGAAGAGTTTTTAACACTTTAGGATTTTTGAATCGGCGGCCGCATGTACAGAAAGTCAATTCAATCAAACATCCTATGAGAAGGACAGACGTTAATCCTGGCAAGGGGAAATAATTCTTCGCTTTTTAATCCTCGATAGAATCGATACTTTCATTAACGCGGTGAGTAAAAGGAGAGACCGATACTACAACGTGCTTCGTTCGAGTGATTTGTAGAATGTGAAGTCAGTAACCACGTGACAGAAATGGCGGTGAAACCGTTAGTTCTCTAAATGTATCCATTGTCGGTTATTTGTGTTTGAATCTGACACTCCATCAGCCAGAGCGATTACGTTAGAAGTTAGAAATACAAGTCTAGTGAACTGCTTTCTTCAAAGTAAGAACCGTATCATCCATGGATTGGAATCAAGAACAATAATTTTAAAATAATATTTCGATATTTTTGAAGTTCTATAACTCTTGCCGTCTTGTTGACCAGTTTGTAGGAAAGTAGCTAGACTAAACAATTAGTCCTTATGGAAAACACTTTTAAATAATGTCCATATGGTGAGATTAGAGTTTAGATCTATTTACTTCTGTTTTTATACTACAAGCTTATATCAACACTGATGCCAGAATGTAAAGCTTATTTCTTTGAACTTTTGATTGAAATTCAAAGAGATATCTTCACTAACAGAATCTATAGCTGGCTATTTTAAGCCTGTGTTTTTTTTTTAATTAAACCTGCTATTTTCGAATCCAGAGTTTGTTTTCTATCATATGATGACCAGCAGGAGTCACTCACTTGTTCATTGTTGACCGCGGCATCTATTGTTGCATCCGCGGGTCGAGAGCTTCCAGTCCACAACTTTCGCTAGTTCCTACTCCCCGCTTGTGTACTCACGCTGAGCGCAGCAAATCGACTGTGGCCGCTCACACTACGTTGTATGTAGGAGAACAGACTGAGGGCTAATACCTCACCGTGAGTTGTAGAATAAGACCAGGGAGGAGAGGAAGGGGGAAAGTTAGATGCAGATGTGAGGTGGGGGTGGCGGGGGAAGATTTATACAATTATAAAGAGTGTCAGAAGAGAGAGAGAGAGAGAGAAAGAGTGAAATAAGAGAGAGAACATGAAGATCGGGAGGTCTCAGATTGTAAAGGGTAATAAATAAAATGAGAAAGAATAAAAACAAATGGAGACAGAAAGAGATATATACACAGATAGAAAATATGTAGACATGTAGAGAGAAAGAGAAATAAAGAGTGATAGAAAGATAGACAGAAAGAGATAAAAAATGTAGGCAGAGATAGGGAAAGAGAGATGGACAGAGATAAAAAGAGATATAGACAGAAAGAGACAGAGAGAGAAAGATGTAGACACAGAGAAAAAGATGTAGATACAGAGAGAAAGATGTAGATACAGAGAGAAAGATGTAGAGACAGAGAGAAAGATGTAGATACAGAGAGAAAGATGTAGACACAGAGAGAAAGAAGTAGACACAGAGAGAAAGATGTAGACACAGAGAGAAAGATGTAGACACAGAGAGAAAGATGTAGACACAGAGAGAAAGATGTAGACACAGAAAGAAAGATGTACACACAGAGAGAAAGATGAAGACACAGAGAGAAAGATGTAGATACAGAGAGAAAGATGTAGACACAGAGAGAAAGATGTAGACACAGAGAGAAAGATGTAGATACAGAGAGAAAGATGTAGATACAGAGAGAAAGATGTAGACACAGAGAGAAAGATGTAGACACAGAGAGAAAGATGTAGACACAGAGAGAAAGATGTAGATACAGAGAGAAAGATGTAGATATAGAGAGAAAGATGTAGACACAGAGAGAAAGATGTAGACACAGAGAGAAAGATGTAGAGACAGAGAGAAAGATGTAGACACAGAGAGAAAGATGTAGACACAGAGAGAAAGATGTAAATACAGAGAGAAAGATGTAGACACAGAGAGAAAGATGTAGATACAGAGAGAAAGATGTAGACACAGAGAGAAAGATGTAGACACAGAGAGAAAGATGTAGACACAGAGAGAAAGATGTAGACACAGAGAGAAAGATGTAGACACAGAGAGAAAGATGTAGACACAGAGAGAAAGATGTAGACACACAGAGAGAGAGGTAGTTTGAGAAAGAAACAACAAAAGAGCAAGTGGTAAAGAGAGAACAGAGACATTGATGAGGGAAAAAAGTGTAAGAGAGATATCGTACAAGAGAAATAAGAAAAAAGAGTGAGAGGAAGAGAGAGTGAAATGTTGTGTAAGGTCAATAAAGAGAGCAAACAAAAAAGAACGTGAGAGAAAATGAGAGAATGAGAGAAAGAGAAATAGTGAGAAAGAGAGAGACAGAAAAAAAAGAGAAGAAAGACGGATAGAGAGAGAGAGAGAAAGACTTGGTAAAGGGAGACAATACATGTAAACGTTGGTTAGAAATAAAAAGGGGAGATAATCAAGGCGTAGAAAACAAAGGGGAGATAAGAAATGTGAGATTGCGGATGTCTTGTAGATTCCCTGCCTTGTAGTGACAGTTAACCCAGAAATGTCATGACATGTCATAAGAATGTAATAGACTTTGTTGTCATTCGTCCGACAATGAAATAAATAAACTAGTCTCCCCAGTCAGTGCAATAGCTTTTATCTAGCGCCTGACTTCTCCAGGCTTAATAGAGAGAGACATCATGGCATTATCTCTGGAGACGTTTCATCATTACTAAGTAATTTAAATGGGAGGACTGGCCAGGGCGTGAATAGACTCGGCTGTGATTTGAAGGGTACTGCTGACCAGGGTGTGAATAGACTGTAATTTACACTTTTCTCTCTTTAAACTTTCCGCCTTGTAGTTTGACTTCAGACACACAGTGTAGCAGAGACTATTGGAGAGACCACCGTGACACCCAACGTTGTTTCTTTTGCTATCAGACTGTGTCGCCCCTGCTCGGTGACTGAGGGGCCATGAAAATAGATCACGATGTGTGTGTGAGTGTGTATGTGCGTGCGTGTGTGTTTTTGTGCTTGCATTAGCTGAGATAAACTTTAAATTTTGACTGGACAAGTTAACTTCGAGACATTTCACACGCGAAAAACATTTTAAAAAAATACATTAAAAAAAAAAGACAATACGTCCATTACACAACTTAAAATAAAATAAAATATAAAAAAAGAAATTAATTACACAAATTTTTTTCGCTCGAGACGGGCATCGACCTCGAAATGAGCACCATCAGCTGTATGCGTTGTCTGCTAGACCCGTTGCACCAGAGCTACTCTTGTGTTAATGTATGATTATTTATTGTTACTTTCATAGAGACATCTACAACTAGATTTAGATCTAGTCTTCTGATGTAGAACTATAAAGTTCTAGCTTAGATCTAGGTCTATAGAAGCAATCTATATTGGATTTCCTTAAAAATACAAGCAACTTTAAATTTAATTAACAACTCAGTTATCGAGGCAGTACGACTCAGAGCAAGTAATGGGTCACTGAGCTTGACCCATGACCCATATGACCCATCAAGTTCTCGACCCAGACCCATCATGACCCATGACCCATTGAAACAAATTTTGGCGAAATAAAATATATAAAATTAAATCAAACATGGGACACATTAAAATTGTTTAAAAGTAAAACTATGCTTCAACAAACTACGAAATTTAAAGCACAAAAAGTAAATTGTAAAAAGATGTCAGTTTTTTATTGAACAAAATTTCATCTTATTGCAACAGTTTTCCTCTGTAACCATGCAAAATGACAGACAAAGCTTCAACTGTTTCAGGATGCATGCAGTTACGTTGTGCTGTAATTATGTGCCGTGCATTAAATGAACTAAAATGTCTTTCACATTCCGCTGACGAAGCTGGTAGGACAAATATCCTACGTGCGATGTCTGACAAAAGTGGAAATCGTTGGACCCTTTCTGCCCACCACTTCAATGGATTCAATGCACCAGGCATTTTGTCTTCTGGGACTGGCTCTTGGTTGTATTTCGCCATCTCTTGCTCAACCCTTTCCACCGATGTCAGACTGGAGGCAATGACTTTAGTTCTTTCACTAGAATGGGTCGTGGGTCAGGGAGCATTGACCCATGACCAATTTGACCCATCCAATTTTGCGACCCATTGACCCATTACTTGCTATGGTACGACTGACTACGCCCTGTTTTTTTTTTATACTCAATTTATACCCAAATTAAAATGTATTTCCTTTTTTTACTTTAAATAATTATAACAGTCAAAGTAAAGTTTTCCTCGTGTGGCCACCGAGCTAGTAATTCTGTACTCAGCGATATGCTTCAGCAGTTACATTTTTGGAAAAATCGTTAGAGCCGTTTTTGAGATCCACGTCCAAGTTCCACCTACCACTCTCCAGGTTCCATGAAGTTCTGACTTGAATAGAGGTAGAGTAAAAAAAGAAAAAGCTAAAAAAAATAATATTTTATACCGGCTCTTTCATTTCGTTTCGGCATATCAGCAGATCTAGAAGAACATATATGTGTTAGTGAAGCTTTTTTGTTTGGTTCTTTGCGTAATGTTCTTCCCCATCATCTTAATGGATATCTTTTATCTTTTTGTTTTAATCAAATCATCTAGCTTGGCGCGTAAGTGGGTGTGAACCAGCGCGCGTGTGTGTACAAGTATCTGGGTGTGTGAATGGAAAGCGGTGTGTGTGTGTGTGTGCATGTGTAAGTGCGTTTCTGTGTTCCTAGTACAAAGAGCAACAAGAAGCGAACATTTTTTTCCTACATTAGAATTAAAAAAAAAAAGGTTTTTCTCCTGAAGTTATGGGCAAACATTGATCTATTAGGCATTAGAAAAACCCCATAGACTTAATTATAGAGATGGATTCATACAAGCTTTTATGCGCTCCGACACTCGGGCTAAGACCGGAAGGGGGCTGGTTATCACGAATTCTTATTAATAAATTTTACACTTGAAGAAAAAAAAAAGCTGCAATGAGATTCGAGCCTGATCCTCCTGTCTTCCGGATTATTATATTGATGACTAAATGACCAATGAATTTCCTATGACGGAGATATGCCCTTACATTCAGTGAATTAGAACATGCATAGTATCTATCTATCTATCTATAATGGCAATGTCCTTGATGTCGAAGATTAAGGCTGTATATCGTACAGTATTTAAATAAATTTCCATAAATCAAATAAGAACATAAAACTAAAATGTTATTTAACCTTGGTTAGGCCAATAATAGAATATGCATCCTCCGTTTGGGACCCCTCAACTCAAGAAAACATTAAGAAACTGGAACACACACAAAATAGAGCAGTGAGATTCATAACAAATGAATATTCACATTTGACTAGAGTAACACATTTAGTAAAATCACTAAATTTAGAAAGCCTTCAGGACAAAAGACTCAAAAGTAAAGTAGCAATTATACTTAAAACACTGAACCAAAATTTTCAAATACAAAAACAAAATTTAATAAAATACTCTGAAAGACACAAAGATAAAGGCACATTCCTCGTCCCATATGCCAGGACAAATTTGTACAAATACTCCTTCTTCCCTAGTGCTATTAGAGCATGGAATGGGTTGCCTGAGCTAGCCAGGAAAATTTAAGCCATTGGTTAATATGCATGACTAAATGCATGACGCGTAGGGCGTAATTATCTTCTTTTTTGAAGTTACGTCTTTATTATAAAAGATAAGAAGATATATTGATATTATGTTTGTTATGTGTGAGTGTGTTTTATTTAATTTTCAATAGTACTTACCGATTGCGACTATTTGTGAATGCATCCCGTACATAGTACGTGCAATAAAGTATTGGAGCCCGATATAAATAAAATAATAATCCAGTGAAATAATTAAATACAATAGTCCACCTAATTGAATCCAATCTTGAACATGTCTCTACTTCTCTCATCAATCAAATCAGGTCACCCAACACTGTTCCTTTTTCTTCTTACACACTGTCTACTTGAGAGACGCACGAGTTTAGCAGTCGAACAGACTGAACAATACAATCATCATGTTGACCAGTTTTCACGTGGCTTATAAAGAACAAAATAAAGGTTCCGGGGGGGGGGGGAGATTATCCTTTGATTCAAAAATGATAATTAGATGAAACAACAAGTTTACAATTTGTGTGTTGAGATGACTGCCCGCATTAACATGTTTCTGAGATATCGTCTTACATCATGTACACATAGATGGCCAGATCTCACTGAAGACCATTCCCATGAGTTACCTATATATCACGGGCCTTAGGATATATCGTTTTGTTTGTTTTACAGGTTTCGGATGTTCCTTCAGAGTTGAAGATAGTTTACTTCCTAGTCCAAACCTCTCGCAAGACGACAGGGGATGGGAGCAAGCAGGGTTTGAACCCGGGACCATCGATAAATCTGAACGACAGTCCAGCGTGCAAACCGCACGACCAGGCAGCCATCCACAAGATATGATTGATACATTGTATAGTGAAGGAAACGTGAAGACAGATCTAGACTGGACATACTTACACATCCAGGAATGTCCTTGTATCGTATGAAGACTGTTAGCAAAAAAAAAAAGTTTTTTGAACATTTATAAGAAAGCATTGAGCAGTTCAAACAGAAACAATCGGATAAATGTGAGCTTTTCATGCGTTACCTATTCAACAAATATCATGAGAATAATGTTTGATATGGTTTTAAGAAAGAAACAAACATTAACAAATAATGTTAGTTTGAGTATTCAAAAAAATGGTAAGAATTTTTATTTATCATCAGGGTAAGTGATTAAGCTGTACTGATGCAATGCACCTGATACATACTTGATAAAGTATCTACTCTTTAAAAATAATAAATTACATTTTTTATCCGTCCTGCAAGTTCTACTTGAGTCTTGTATGTTGACTCAGCTGTGTGTAGGTCAATATCTTTAATAGTAAAGCAAAAAACATTTCTTAAATATTCTCGTCTTTCTCGTGAGCTGGCCCAGGTGTGCATGTTTAAAGCACTCACCTAGCATCAGGGGAAAGGGACTGGCCTCCAGGTTATTGAGTCGATAACGACGTCTGACACTGCCTGGAGATCGCATTCATACAGTAGCTTTATGGTGGTACTTCTGCCTTTGAATACATGGCATGACTTGATATCTGGATGTCCAGACTTTATAATGACACTTCTGACTTCTTCACCTATCTCTTAGTCTGTTGGATCGTTGGGCTAACACACAAGATTTGTCAACCGTTGTTCTCTATTCCTCTCTGTCTTGCCTTGGATAGAACCTTTTTTAATGACATTCTTTTTGTGGTCTTTCCATTGCTTTCTCTGTCTGCCTCTTCTTCTTTTTCCTGGTACTGTTCCCTGAAGGAAGGTCTTTGCAAGCCTCGAAGACCTTGTAATATGGCAATAGAGTTTTAGTTTCCGTTTTGTTTACACTAGTTAGCAGGTCATCGTGGGGTTCAATCGCTGTATAAACCCTGTCTCTAATCTCTTCGTTTGTGATGCGGTCTTCTGACTACCTTGAAATTAATGGGATGGCTTGATGAATCTTTCTTTATTGAAAGTGGTGGGAGAAAGTTTCAATGTTTTTGTTGATATTTTAAATTTATTCATGTATTCACTAAAAAAAAAGAAGAAGAAATTAATACAGGGATACTATCTAAATATCTCTGGAATCATTCACATTCAATCAATATTTTCACCAGATTATCTATTATAGATTTAAATTTTAAAAAATTTGTAAGAAACTTAATTAGAAAAAAAACACATATTGTTATTAAGTCTACCAACAAAACATGCATAGCCTACATACATACATACATAGCCTACATACGTACATACATGCATAGCTTACATACACACATACATACATACATACATGCATACATACATACGCGGACGCCTTACTTCATGCTTTATATTATAGATAAGTATATACAAACTATATATTATACTCTAGGAAATCTAGATAAGAACTCAATTTATACTTACTTCCAAATATCGAGATTTGTCTTCAGATTAATCTTTCTTTTTTTGTTATAGAATCTTGGCAAAGATAGAAGACATAAAAAAAAGAAGATTGCTTGTCATTTTGACTTTACAAGGTTTTATAAAAAATACAATCACAAGCAAAGACAGACACACAAGTCTCTAACACTCATACTAACATCGCTAACAGACAGTCCACACATTTCTCTATTACTTATAACTTACATATCAAACATAGACACACATTTCTCTAACACTCACAATAATCTCTCAAACATTGTTTGTCAGTTGAAGACTAGACCCCCACAAAATGATTTCAAAATGTTCGTAGAGAAACGAAATAGAAATGTCAAACAATCATCAAGTGTGTACAAGGCATTGCTGGGCGAGTCTCGTGTTTCAATACAAACACCACTCTCACTCTATTCCTTTCAATGGTCTACTTCATTCACACCAAGAAAGACTTCAGGAACGTTTACAACTAAAGAGCCACTTTCAAACACGCGATGGACAGAAGTATCTTTTTTTTGTTCAGCAAAGTCTCTACATTATAGACAAAATGTCTACACTACGGAAATGTTGTTACATTCTTTTGTGATTTCACAGTGTCTTTGTGCATGTATACATTATCTTTCTGAGCTACAAACCAAAACTTCTTGAAAAGAGATTGGCCAGTGATGCAAGATTTACACAATGTCATTTACAAAACTTCTTGAAAAGAGATTGGCCTGTGATGCAAGATTTACACAATGCCATTTACAAATTTTGGAGAAAGAAAGAATTGATTGACACGTATTCAAGTCAAAATAATTTGATACATACAAAGAGTGGGATGGAAATTTTCGGTCTCTTGATCTAAAGTCTTGATCTAAAGTCTTGATCTAAAGACTTGATCTAAAGTCTGGATCTAAAGACTTGATCTAAAGTCTGGATCTAAAGACTTGATTGAATGCTCACTAAAAAATTGATAAACTATTAAATTTACTGAAGGTTAAGACGTAAGATCTAGGTTGTTAAATCTTTCTTATCTTATATAATACAGACGTTACTTCAAAAAAGAAGATGATTACGTCCTAGGCGTCATGCATTTAGTCATGCATATTAACCAATGACTTAAATTCTGCCAAGTCACTGGTTTTTCTGGCTAGCTCAGGCAACCCATTCCATGCTCTAATAGCACTAGGGAAGAAGGAGTATTTGTACAAATTTGTCCTAGCATATGGGACGAGGAATGTGCCTTTATTTTTGTGTAACTGTAAACAGGGAGCAGCCATCTTGTCAAGAGCGCGTAACTCTTAAAAAATGTGCCTACTAATTCGCCATTTTTTCGCACTTTGAACTATTTCTTTAGACTTTAGGCGATGCTATGGAAGCTCGTTTCCATCACGAAATGTTTGAAATGCTTATGATACAGAAGGACATGTGATACAGCAGGGATCGTGATATAACATGACATGTGATACAGCAGGACATGTGATACAGCAGGACATGTAATACAGCAGGACATGTGATACAGCAGGACATGTAATACAGCAGGACATGTGATACAGCAGAACATGTAATACAACAGGACATGTGATACAGCAGGACATGTGATACAGCAGGCCATGTGATACAGCAGGACATGTGATACAGCAGGACATGTGATACAGCAGGACATGTGATACAGCAGGACATGTGATACAGCAGGACATGTGATACAGCAGGACATGTGATACAGCAGGACATGTGATACGGCAGGACATGTGATACAGCAGGACATGTGATACAGTAGGACATGCGAGAGAAAATCAGAAAAGGTGAAATAGTGCAGTACAGACGAATTCATAGCACGACAGAATGTATACAACTTAGGCAGGGGAATACATTCCAACTCATGTGTCAACCTTTCTTTAAAATCTTTTAGAAAAGAAAAATAACACATTGAAATACACTAGTCGACCCACGGCGTAGCATACACCGTTATTTTGCAGGGTCGGTCTTAGGTCAATGCAACCGATGCGACCGCAGTGGGCCCCGCACTTTCAAAGGACCCGCGCTAATTCTTTGTGTAAATTATTAAATAAAATATTTTATAACTTATAAAAGGAATTCCTGCAGCCTCCTGATTTACCAATAATTAAAAATCTTTTGAAAACTCATACAAATCTCGTGAATTATATAGACATAAATTGTCATTTTGGGGTGTCATTCAATATGGAAAACGCCAATCATACGCGCGATAAGTTAAAACGGCATTATGCATACGAGACTAAAACTACGCGGGGTAGAAATAAAAAAGAGTGATCTTTCCATGACTTCTTGGTCACAACGGTTAAGTCCGGCCCTGCTATTTTGTGACGGACGAATACTACTTGTCCCCCCCCCCCTTTTTTTTTTCGTAGGGTAACTCTAGTCTGTCCGACTTGCAGAAATAAAAGAGTGAAGAGTGATCTTTCCTTTATGTACTGTTCAAACTCTTGAGCTGTGAAGAGAATTATATATATAGATATAGATTGTTATGAATTACAACTTACATAGGTCGTCTATATCGGTTTATTAAGAACACTATAAAGAATATACTATAAAATATATTTTAGTTCTAAATTTCTAGTTTCATAAAGATGATTAGCTCGCTATAAAAAACCTTATCTGTTAAATGATAAGTCCTATCCATTGCGATAATAAGTCTTATTGATTCCAAATCTCCTCAAAGACTTCATCACTAATAAAATGCACAACAAAGAACCCAGATTCTGTGTCTGGCGTATGTGTCATGAGTTGGGAAAAGTGTGTGTGTGTGTGGGGGGTCGTGCTTCAGTCCAAACATATAAAACTACGAGACTTAGAATCTGACCTTGACCTATATATCACATCACATGTGAAAAATGAGACATTTATTAGAGTATTAGATTCTTTCTTGAGCAAAAAAAAAATAGTCTAATATTTTAGATTAAAAGATTTTGTTGTACAATTTAGTCTTGGCACCACACTAAGTCAAAACAAGACGGTTATTTGAGCAGCCTTATTTTAATGAACAGAATGAGTCAAGCTGCTGGAATGCCTTTTTTTACAACTCGTTCATATGTCTTTATAAATGCATTTAAAAAACGATCCTGATAATATTCATCCAGACAACTCCCTCTTTCTCCCCCCCCCTTTCCCAACTGGTCCAGACCAGTGAGCGGATCAGAGCGTAGTGAAAAAGCTAAAAGCATGAAATTGCGCTAAACAAAAACCATTGGTACAAATATTTGGAATTGCACGGATTCATTAATGTTAGTCTGGATGTATAAAACAAACGAATGACATGACTGATCCAAACTAATGGATACAGCTACGTTCAATTTAACATTTGGGTTTTAAAACGTATTTAAAAAAGAATTTTTAAATATTTTTTTGGTTCTCAAAATCTTCTTCGTCTGAAACAAATTGGTCATTTGAGTCGCTGAACGTCGACGTTTTGTGCTGGACTGCTGTAACTGTTACAAACATCAGCCACGAGCTGCCCATTAGTTATTCCAGAACGTGACCTTCCCTTCCAGCAATGAGATTAGAAGCCCGTCACGAGATGATGAATGTCCGAGGGTCAAGTTAAGTATTTAGTCACTTTATCTAATTACACACCAGAAACTGAGTGAAAGGTTAAGTGGACACACGATCAGGCAGAACCAGAGCCCATAATGGCAGACAGCACTTTTAGAGTCACTCTGGTAGAGCTGTGAGCTAGCAGGTCACGTTGGTCTCACTAGATAAAATTATAAGGTCAAATTGGTCTTACTCAGTGTTTCCAAGACAGCGTTCCTTGGAACACTTCTGTTCCTTGAGACCTGAACATATTTTCAATGAACTATTTGTAAAGAGTAGATTACGTTGGGATGGAATCCAAAGCAAAGGCAGAGAATACACAACAATTTTAGTACATCTTTTGGAATAAATTCTAGAGCGTCATCACTACACAACAAAAATCTACAAAGGGATCTATATTCTGAATACAGCCTTAAACCAAAATCTACAAAGGGATCTATCTTCTAAATACAGCCTTAAAAAAAATCTACAAAGGGATCTATATTCTGAATTCAGCCTTAATAAAAATCTACAAAGGGATCTATATTCTGAATTCAGCCATAAACAAAAATCTACAAAGGGATCTATATTCTGAATTCAGCCTTAATAAAAATCTACAAAGGGATCTATATTCTGAATTCAGCCTTAAACAAAAATCTACAAAGGGATCTATCTTCTGAATACAGCCTTAAACAAAAATCTACAAAGGTATAAATATTCTGAATTCAGCCTTAAACAAAAATCTACAAAGGGATCTATATTCTGAATTCAGCCTTAATAAAAATCTACAAAGGGATCTATATTCTGAATTCAGCCATAATAAAAATCTACAAAGGGATCTATATTCTGAATTCAGCCATAATTAAAATCTACAAAGTGATCTTTATTCTGAAGTAAGCCTAAAACAAAAATCTACAAAGGGATCTATATTCTGAATAAAGCTTTAAACAAAATTCTACAAAGGGATCTATATTCTGAATACAGCCTTAAACAAAAATCTACAAAGGGATCTATATTCTGAATTCAGCCTTAATAAAAATCTACAAAGGGATCTATATTCTGAATTCAGCCATAAACAAAAATCTACAAAGGGATCTATCTTCTGAATACAGCCTTAAACAAAAATCTACAAAGGTATAAATATTCTGAATTCAGCCTTAAACAAAAATCTACAAAGGGATCTATATTCTGAATTCAGCCTTAATAAAAATCTACAAAGGGATCTATATTCTGAATTCAGCCATAATAAAAATCTACAAAGGGATCTATATTCTGAATTCAGCCTTAATTAAAATCTACAAAGTGATCTTTATTCTGAAGTAAGCCTAAAACAAAAATCTACAAAGGGATCTATATTCTGAATAAAGCTTTAAACAAAAATCTACAAAGGGATCTATATTCTGAATACAGCCTTAAACAAAAATCTACAAAGGGATCTATATTCTGAATTCAGCCTTAATAAAAATCTACAAAGGGATCTATATTCTGAATTCAGCCATAAACAAAAATCTACAAAGGGATCTATCTTCTGAATACAGCCTTAAACAAAAATCTACAAAGGTATATATATTCTGAATTCAGCCTTAAACAAAAATCTACAAAGGGATCTATATTCTGAATTCAGCCTTAATAAAAATCTACAAAGGGATCTATATTCTGAATTCAGCCATAATAAAAATCTACAAAGGGATCTATATTCTGAATTCAGCCTTAATTAAAATCTACAAAGTGATCTTTATTCTGAATTCAGCCTAAAACAAAAATCTACAAAGGGATCTATATTCTGAATAAAGCTTTAAACAAAAATCTACTAAGGGATCTATATTCTGAATAAAGCTTTAAACAAAAATCTACAAAGGGATCTACATTGTGAATAAAGCCTTATACAAAAATCAACCATTGAATAATTTCTGGTCTTGTTTGTTTAAAATTGACAGCAGTACTTGAAAACAAACTAGTGTAATGTCAGTTCTGTTTCATTTCTATGTTGCCAGACTAAGTAGGGAAACAGTAGTCACACCAGATTCTAGAATTCAAATTGACCAATTTCCAGTTTAATATCAACAAGTTATGCTTTTTAAGGACGCAATACATGTCAAATGTTTTACATGTTTCAGATGTTCTTTCAGAGTTGAAGATAATTACTTCCTAGTCCAAACCTCCCGCAGGACGACGGGGGATGGCAGCGGGCAGGATTTGAACCCTGGAACATCGATAAATCTGAACGACAGTCCAGCGCGCCAACCGCACGACCAGGCAGCCATCCATGACATGAATATCCAATAACATGAAAGTTGTTAAACCTTTTTTTTTTCATGAGTCTGAATTTTATTCATTTTGTAAACTTGAAAATAAATAATTATGCTAAAGTTACAAGATGGTTTAAATATTATTAGTTTTTTTTTTTTTTTTTAATTCCACAGAATAACAAGCGCAGAGTGTTCCGGTAAATTTTCTTAATACGTACAGGGTTACATTATAGACAAAATGATTGGGGAAACAATGCCCCGTCATAAATGTTGCCATGTTAAACTTTGTATTATTAGCCCCACCCTATCTAACCTCACACTGTTTAGCTCAAATATTACTAAAGAGATCAAAGGTCAACATCTTCTTTTGACTTATGAAGTTTCGAAACTTAGACTCTGTTTTTTTTTTTTTACCTATTTGTAATGTCTGAGCAGGTCTTGTTTTCATTTAAAACTAGAATCCTATTTTTTTTAAGAAGACAGTAATTTTTTTTAAACAAACTAAATTCTATGACTTTTCATTTATTTGTCTATGTATCCTTAAAGTCAGTGAAACTGACCAAACATTGTTTTATTGGGTCTATAAGACAAAAAAACAACAACCAAACCCTTTTGTATGAATCCAATGTATGAGTACTGATAACTTAGTTATACATTTGGAAGTACGTTCAACTTTTTAAGTACGATGTAAAACATTTGATATCGTACTTTTACGTTTTCTAAGGTACTAATTACATTAAAATGTGTTTTATTAGTTCTTCTTATACTGTTGTAGCTATTAGTTATATGTTTTTCTAAAGCATCCCCATGTCCTATAAACAAGCATATTATTGTTAATCAAATATGAAATGTTTGAAACATAAGGCCATGTACCTGATGAACAGGTAAGCACAGCGTACAGCAGAGTCACAATACTAACACTCGGCTCTATAAACTTCTAAACTTACTTTCCCTTGGATAAATACCAGTCCACTTAACCTACTTGCACTATTTACTCAAGGAGACTATACAAAAAGGGAGAGAAAAATAATATTATTTATGACAATTAGGTTTAATTACGACAAGAATATAATATTTTAGTTACCACATGGTTGTCACGTGATAAAAGGGAAAACACAAATTTGATCATTGCCGAGTTATCGTTGGCCGATATCCAAAGCTAGTCTCCTATTGGACTTGCATCTAAAACGGGAGTTCTACAGCTTTAGTTACTTCCCTTAGTCGAAGACTTCCCCTAGTTACCAGAAGGCACAACGAAGGTAATTACTGAGCTAGACCTGGCCTTGGTGATCAGTCAGCAAACTCAAAGGGAAAACTGATCGTTTGATACAGCCTATCACTGCTATCAACTCTGCACTTCTCTGAAATCAATATGCAAAACAAGAAAGCTAAACAAATACAGCTTGAAACCAGGATTGTGGTTCTTTGTTGGCGTCATTACAACATTGCAAACAATAATTACATTTTACATTTTTCTGTTTTCGTCATTACTTCACAAAGTCAATAATTGTGAGATATTCTGTGTAGCAAGTTTTTGTGTTTTGTTTTTCTAAAATCTGACTTCTGTACTAGACATATTGAGAGAGATATGAATAACTTTTAAGAGTGCTTTCCAAACGAGGTTAGAGATACGTCATTAAAAGATTTCATTCCACAAGAGTACAGGAGACTTTCATGTACACAATATGCTCGAATATAAAAGAATTACATTTGTACTGAAATAATGAATGGCTGCGTTTTTTGAAGAACATGATCATCTATGGACCAAACAAATCTATCTTTAGACCGATAAATACATTATTTTAGAGACTCTATTTCATAACCTTTTCGTTTTATGGGTTTGTGATGTGTGTATTTGTAATTACATTAATGAAACATTGAATTAGGAATGGAACTGTTGGGTTCTAGCAGGCTCCAGCAATGGGAACTGTTGGGTTCTAGCAGGCTCCAGCAATGGGAACTGTTGGGTTCTAGCAGGCTCCAGCAATGGGAACTGTTGGGTTCTAGCAGGCTCCAGCAATGGGAACTGTTGGGTTCTAGCAGGCACCAGCAATGGGAACTGTTGGGTTCTAGCAGGCACCAGCAATGGGAACTGTTGGGTTCTAGCAGGCTCCAGCAATGGGAACTGTTGGGTTCTAGCAGGCTCCAGCAATGGGAACTGATGGGTTCTAGCAGGCTCCAGCAATGGGAACTGTTGGGTTCTAGCAGGCTCCAGCAATGGGAACTGTTGGGTTCTAGCAGGCTCCAGCAATGGGAACTGTTGGGTTCTAGCAGGCTCCAGCAATGGGAACTGTTGGGTTCTAGCAGGCTCCAGCAATGGGAACTGTTGGGTTCTAGCAGGCTCCAGCAATGGGAACTGTTGGGTTCTAGCAGGCTCCAGCAATGGGAACTGTTGGGTTCTAGCAGGCTCCAGCAATGGGAACTGTTGGGTTCTAGCAGGCTCCAGCAATGGGAACTGTTGGGTTCTAGCAGGCTCCAGCAATGGGAACTGTTGGGTTCTAGCAGGCTCCAGCAATGGGAACTGTTGGGTTCTAGCAGGCTCCAGCAATGGGAACTGTTGGGTTCTAGCAGGCTCCAGCAATGGGAACTGTTGGGTTCTAGCAGGCTCCAGCAATGGGAACTGTTGGGTTCTAGCAGGCTCCAGCAATGGGAACTGTTGGGTTCTAGCAGGCTCCAGCAATGGGAACTGTTGGGTTCTAGCAGGCTCCAGCAATGGGAACTGTTGGGTTCTAGCAGGCTCCAGCAATGGGAACTGTTGGGTTCTAGCAGGCTCCAGCAATGGGAACTGTTGGGTTCTAGCAGGCTCCAGCAATGGGAACTGTTGGGTTCTAGCAGGCTCCAGCAATGGGAACTGTTGGGTTCTAGCAGGCTCCAGCAATGGGAACTGTTGGGTTCTAGCAGGCTCCAGCAA
>JAZGLO010001687.1:0-51179 GCA_036873155.1 Biomphalaria sudanica | reverse complement strand
TAGGCGTTGTTTTTTTTCTTCTTTCTTTGACCTGTTGCGGTCGAGAGACGGGTAGGTTGTCTGCCCCTTGTGTAATAAGTTTTTTTTATTTTATTCGTCAAGCCACACAGACAGTGACCGGTCCTTGACCTGTGTGTGTACCTCTGGTTGAAAGGAGGGTGTTTTTTTTTCTGTCTCTTTGAAGAGCGTTCTAGATCTGGGTGTTGACGACTTTCTGTTCTAGAATATACTGGATATCGACGCGCGGTAGATTATATAAGACCGCTCGCGTAACGTTGACAGACAGACATACGGAGACAGCCGTGGGACAGAATAGCGGAGACATTGTGCGACCCGTGCGTGGTATGCCACTTGATCGTGTAAGTTTTTTTTTTACAAGGCCTTGCTTGCTTGAAAATGTAATTACATTTTCAAACTCTTGTATTGTAATATTTTTACATGCCATTTTTGTAAAAGGGTTTTGGTCAACCCATCAAGTCTGTATTGAGTAAATGTTTATGTTTCTTTCTTGTAACTTTATATTTGATTAAACATTAAGTTGATAGTTTACCTTCCGATTTCTTGTGTCATTTTTTTTTGTTATTCATTGTAAGTCTTTGATTAAATTCAGACTTAAGATAAGTGACACAACTCCTTTTCTATTGTTACGTTCCCCTAGGCAAGCCATTTTAAAAATTAGAATTCAATTCGTAATACGTGACAAAAGAAGTTTGAGGGCTTTCGTCCCGGATATTTTTCTGAACCTATTTTCGTCTTACTTGAGTAATTTTGTAAAGGCGAAGTTGACTTTAACAAAATTTTTTTTTGTGTCAAAGAGTCGGAAGTAAAGTATCAATAGTATTGACCAAACTCTTAAGGTTTTTTGTTGTACTGATTTTGTACTGTATATTTACATTGTATACATATTTTTGCTTGATCGTTTGCTAGTTAGTCATGGATATTCAGGTTTTTCTTGCAAATCCCTCTGTGGAAGAGCTTGATGCTTTTACTAGGAAGGAACTGGTCCTTATTTCTAAACATTTAGGGTTAAAAATAAAATCAAATGCCCTTAAACAAGAAATCAGAGATAACATTGTAATCCATTATGTAGACGAGGAAGTGTTTTCTGAAGACCTTTTAGAAACCCTTAGACCCGATGAGGGTAAATCAGATTTAGAACTTCAGATAAAATTAAAACAAATGGAAATAGAAGCCCAGAAGGAAATTAAACAAAAAGAATTAGAGCTTGCAGCGGCTAGAGAGCAGAAAGAAATAGAAATGAAATTACAAATAGAGTTAAAAAAATTAGAGTTAGCTGCTAATGTAAGACCAGATTCTTCCCCTGCCAGTCATACTGCTGAAGCAACAAAATTTTTGAAAATAATTCCACGCTTTAATGAAGCCACAATTGACAATTATTTTCCACAATTTGAACTTGCTGTGAAAAATTTTAATGTACCTGAAACTTTGTGGCCCACTTTGCTGCAAACAGTTTTGACTGGTAGAGCTGCAGAGGTATTTTGTTCTTTGACCATTGAACAACAAAAAGATTATAATGTTGTTAAGGCCTTAATTCTTAAGGCATATGAACTTGTTCCGGAAGCTTACCGAAAGCAGTTCAGGGATTGTCGCAAATCGGATGGCCAAACCCATGTAGAATTCCTGCGAGAAAAGGAGCGACGCTTTGAGAAATGGCTCACTTCCAGGGAAATCGGCACCGACTTTGCAAAATTCAAGAACCTAATGCTGATGGAAGAGTTCAAGAGTTGTGTGCGGCTGGACGTCCGTACGCATATAGCTGATCGTGGCGAGGAAGATGTGCACAAGGCTGCAGTGTTGGCAGACGATTATATAATATCACATCAATTTGCCAAGTATACGACGGATGTCAAGCCAAAACAAGTCAAACAGCCTGAGTCCACTGCTAGCAACTCCATCAAGAACAGCAGTACAAATGACAGAAAACCTACTACAAGTAAAGCTACTTGTTCCTACTGCAAACGAGAAGGCCATAAAGTTGACGATTGTTGGAAATTGAGGAAGAGAAACGAAAAAGCTCCTTCAAAAGTCAGCGCTTGCACAGTACAGTGGTCGTCGAGGTCTATTCCCTCATCATCAAGTCATATCAAGAATACCTCGACACCACCTGTTTCAAATGTATTGACTGTACAAGACTCTCCGAAAATGTCTCCACGGTGTTCAAATGACTCAACAGCGAGTTCTTCAAATACATCAAGCCGATGTTCCAATGACTCAAACAAGAGTTTTTCAAATACATCAAGCCGATGTTCCAATGACTCAAATAAGAGTTTTTCAAATACATCAAGCCGATGTTCCAATGACTCAAACAAGAGTTTTTCAAATACATCAAGCCGATGTTCCAATGACTCTATCCAGAGTTCCCATAAGACATTACCCCGATGTTCCAATGACTCTATCCAGAGTTCCCATAAGACATCACCCCGATGTTCCAATGACTCTATCCAGAGTTCCCATAATACATCACCCCGATGTTCCGATGACTCTATCCAGAGTTCCCATAATACATCATCCCGATGTTCCCATGACTCTATCAAGAGTTCCCATAAGACATCACCCCGATGTTCCAATGACTCCATCAAGAGTTCTCCAAATACATCCAAAAGATGTTCTACTGACTCAAGAAAGAGTTTCTCCACTGCGTCTCCTAAAGATGTCAATGACTCCAGCGAGAGTTCGACCCAAGTCCAGTCTGCATCAACCAAAATTGATGTTTTATTAGAGGATTTTAAGCCTTTCATTTCGGAAGGATTCGTATCACTACCCGGTGATTCTACAAGTCTACGACCTATCACCATTTTGAGAGACACAGGTGCCTCACAATCGTTACTTTTAGAGGGTATCTTGCCCTTGTCTAAATCATCATCGACTGGGAAGAGCATCCTGTTACGAGGCGTAGAGCTTGGATGTATAGATGTGCCTCTACATCTAATTGACATAAAGTCAAATCTCATTACTGGACCGGTTGTTGTAGGTGTCCGACCAACATTACCATTGGAAGGCATCTCGTTGCTGTTAGGCAATGACTTAGCAGGTGGAAAGGTGATAGCCGAACCCATCGTCACTCAAACACCCGACTTATCTGCCACACCCGAGGAAGACCTAGAGTTATATCCAGCGTGTGCAGTAACAAGGGCAATGAGGTTGAAAGCATCTCAAGAAGAGAACGTCATCAAAGCCAACAGTAACCAAGATGATGTGGACTTGAGCACCACATTCTTTGCTTCTCTTGAAGAAGAACCAACGCCAAATTCTGAAAAGCCGGCATCAACTCGAAAACAGTTGATTGAGGACCAAAAGAAGGATCCAGAGCTCGCCAAACTCCGAGAAACCGCAATGACATCACAAGAGGCAGAGCTAGCATCAACGTGCTACTACATCCAAGATGATATGCTCTTCAGGAAATGGAAACCTCCAGACGCATCCAACGAAGAAGAATGGAGAATATGCCATCAAATCGTGTTACCAGAAAGATACCGAGCGTACATCATGAATCTGGCTCATGACACACCAATGTCAGGTCATCTCGGCATCCACAAGACATACCACAAGATTATGTCACACTTCTTCTGGCCACGTTTGAAGAAAGATGTCATCCAGTACTGCCGATCCTGTCATGCCTGTCAGATGGTTGGCAAGCCAAATCAAAAGATCCCTGTTGCTCCTCTGAAGCCGATTCCAGCCTTTGAAGAACCTTTCAGCAGAGTACTTATTGACTGTGTTGGTCCGCTCCCAAGGACAAAAGCTGGCAACCAATACCTGTTGACCCTTATGTGTGCTTCAACTCGTTTTCCTGAAGCAATTCCTCTAAGGAACATAAAAGCATCAAACATTGTGAAGGCCTTAATCAAGTTCTTTACTCTATTTGGTCTACCAAAGTCCCTCCAATCGGACCAAGGAACGAATTTCACTGCCAATCTTTTCAAGCAAGTCATGACTCAGTTGGGCATCAAACACTGCATGTCGAGTGCGTATCATGCCGAGTCGCAAGGCGCTCTTGAGCGATTCCATCAGACTCTCAAGAACATGATCCGAACCTATTGCTTTGAGCACGAAAAAGACTGGGACGAAGGAATCCACATGCTGCTGTTTGCAACCCGTGAATCCGTCCAGGAATCGTTGGGATTCAGCCCTTTTGACTTAGTCTTTGGCCATTCGGTGCGCGGTCCCTTGAAATGTATAAAAGAGACTTTGTTGTCACCAACAGCCACTGAAGGACTTTTAGACTATGTAAGTAAGTTTAAAACTAGACTTTATGATGCTTGTGTTCTGGCCAAAAATAACTTACAAAACACCCAATCCAGCATGAAACGCTGGTATGATAGAAAGGCCCGTGTTAGAGAATTTTCTCCCGGGGATAAGGTGCTTGTATTTTTGCCCATACCAGGTCAACCCTTGCAAGCCAGATATTTTGGTCCCTATGAAATTGAGATCAAAATTAGTGACCTCAATTACACAATAAAAACCCCTGACCGTAGGAAAAAGACTCAGCTATGTCATATAAACATGCTGAAGCCTTATGTATCTCGGCCAGATCACTCAGAGAAGGGTAATTGTGTTTTAAATACAGTCAAAAGTTGTTCAAATAGCCATGTTTCTCCTATTGATGATGATATTGTAAAGGAGAAATTTGGACAATACAAAATACCTAATTCTTTTGTATTACAGAATTTGGATGTAAAACTGTCTCATCTGTCTTCGACAGAAAGGCCAGTTATCATGAAACTCATTAATGAATTTAATGACATTTTTTCTGATGTACCAAAACAGACTAATGTTATAATGCATGATGTAGATGTTGGCGAGGCTACTCCAGTCAAGCAGCATCCTTACAGGGTTAACCCTGAAAAACTTGCCATACTTAGGTCAGAAATCAAGTATATGCTTGAAAATGACCTCATTGAACCAAGTTCCAGTAGCTGGAGCTCCCCATGTGTCTTGATACCTAAACAGGACAAGACTTATCGTTTTTGTACAGACTACCGTAAGGTAAATGCTGTCACAAAGACCGATTCGTTTCCTATCCCTAGGATAGACGATCTCATAGATCGTATTGGTGACGCTAAGTACATCACCAAAATAGACCTACTTTCAGGTTATTGGCAGGTTCCCCTGACTGATAGGGCAAAGGAAATCTCCGCCTTTGTCACCCCTGATGGTCTGTACCAATACAAAGTGATGCCATTTGGCATGAAGAATGCTCCTGCCACTTTCCAGAGAATGATAAATGCCCTGCTTGCTGACATGGAGAATTGCCACGCATACATAGATGATGTAGTAATTTTTAGCCAAGATTTTTCTAGCCATTGTAAACAACTGCATTGTCTTTTTACTAAACTGTTACATGCAAAAATTACTGTAAACCTGAGTAAGAGTGATTTTTGCCAGGCTTCCATCCAATACTTAGGCCATATTGTAGGACAAGGCCAGGTGAAACCTGTAATGGCCAAAGTAGAAGCTATCCAAGCTTTCCCTATCCCTGCTGATCGGAAACAACTCCGAAGATTTTTGGGAATGTCTGGATATTATAGAAAATTTTGCGAAAATTTTTCTGTCATTGCCAGTCCTTTAACAAACCTCCTGAGAAAGAACGTCCGATTTACTTGGACGGATGAATGTCAGGAAGCCTTTAACCAAATTAAGCAGATATTATCTAGCTCCCCCATTTTGATGGCTCCTGACTTCGGAAAACCTTTTAGGTTAGCTATTGACGCCAGTGACACAGGTGTTGGGTCAGTCCTTTACCAAGAAGATTATTTCCAAGTAGAGCACCCTATTTGTTTCTTTTCCAAGAAATTTAATAGACATCAAAGAAATTATTCTACTGTGGAAAAAGAATGTCTTGGGTTGATTCTTTCTATACAACACTTTGATTTTTATATCAGTGGGTCCAGATGGCCACTGGTTGTATTTACTGACCACAATCCCCTTACATTTATCCACAAAATGTCTGGCAAGAACCAACGACTTCTCAGGTGGAGTTTATTTTTACAAGAGTACAACCTAGATCTTAAACACATAAAAGGCAGCGAAAATGTTATCGCCGATGCCTTATCTAGATTGTAAAAAGTATTTTGATGTATATTTTTTTTATATATATATCATGATAAATACATTCTGTAATGTAAATATTTTTTTTTTAATTCTAAAAAGATTTCCATTTCGTGGAAATGTAAACTTTTTATTTTTAGGGGGGAGGTGTTACGTATCTAGGCGTTGTTTTTTTTCTTCTTTCTTTGACCTGTTGCGGTCGAGAGACGGGTAGGTTGTCTGCCCCTTGTGTAATAAGTTTTTTTTATTTTATTCGTCAAGCCACACAGACAGTGACCGGTCCTTGACCTGTGTGTGTACCTCTGGTTGAAAGGAGGGTGTTTTTTTTTCTGTCTCTTTGAAGAGCGTTCTAGATCTGGGTGTTGACGACTTTCTGTTCTAGAATATACTGGATATCGACGCGCGGTAGATTATATAAGACCGCTCGCGTAACGTTGACAGACAGACATACGGAGACAGCCGTGGGACAGAATAGCGGAGACATTGTGCGACCCGTGCGTGGTATGCCACTTGATCGTGTAAGTTTTTTTTTTACAAGGCCTTGCTTGCTTGTATTTGTAATTACATTTTCAAACTCTTGTATTGTAATATTTTTACATGCCATTTTTGTAAAAGGGTTTTGGTCAACCCATCAAGTCTGTATTGAGTAAATGTTTATGTTTCTTTCTTGTAACTTTATATTTGATTAAACATTAAGTTGATAGTTTACCTTCCGATTTCTTGTGTCATTTTTTTTTGTTATTCATTGTAAGTCTTTGATTAAATTCAGACTTAAGATAAGTGACACAACTCCTTTTCTATTGTTACGTTCCCCTAGGCAAGCCATTTTAAAAATTAGAATTCAATTCGTAATACGTGACAAAAAGTACATGCCACATTTGGATTATGTTTCACTCCCATGTTGAATCTTGTCTTTACATCATCACTACATAAGGTACAAATACCAAGTTGATTTTTCCACATGTACATTTTCCCTCATACAGATATTAAAATATTTTTGAAAATGTATTCAAAATTATATAAATTAATTGCTTTACTGTATAAAGCTTCTTTAAAATTTGAATAGTAAGAATAATCCTAAGGTACTAAATACACAACTTATTAATTCGTATTATTGTTAGAATAGACAGTGTTGAAACATCAACGAAGATCAGTAAACGAATTTCTATCCTAGAAGTGCAGAGAAAATTTGTTCGCTGATGAATACTTTAATTAAAAAAAACATAAATTTAAAAACAACAAAAGTAATTTGAAGAGGAGTTTTAAGATAAGATATAAATCATTTAAACTAATTTCGCTTTTCAAAGCCCATTAAATATACTGGGCCAACAACACAGACCAAGTAAGTTAACAAATACAGAAAACAACGATTTAACAAAGAAATCTAAAGTACCCATGTGATTTCTAAAGGTAACTCGCCGGTTAGGGAGCATATGTTGAAGCAAGAACAATACAAAGTCGCAGTAAAAACTCATCAGATTTCAAATCCAATGTCTGAAGATATGTTAGAAAGATGAAGATCAAGAAGTCCTATTCTCGTGGACTCAGTTCTCTTGTGTTTTGGAATGCAAGCAATTGAAGTTGTTGAGCTTCATAGACATTGCTCACATGCTAGGTGTTCCCCTGGCTGCTGGTGCCCTGATCCAGCCATGCTTAGGAGTTGATGATTTATCGCCGCGAATCTTTTAACTCTTAGATTTGTTCACACGTTGCAACTGTAATAGTTTTATGAGCTGAATGACGAACACAGCAGGAACTAGATCTTGGCTTGGAGTCTGACTTCTGAGATGTAATCTAGAGCCATGAAGTAATAAGTACAGCACAAGACGAATAACAGTAGATGTAATATAACGTACAAAGTGACACATATGCATATCTATCCATGTTACCTCACTCTCTACCTCTCTGTATAGACTGGCATATTGTTCTTTTCTAGTTCACATATTATAATCTGATGGTTAACTTAGTGATCGCCTCTTTGTTTACTTTTCGATTAAAAGAAAATAAATCTCACGGCTTAAATAGAAAAAGGAGGAAAAAATAAAACGATATTGAGAAATGCGCTGTTAAAATAAAGGAACCTATAGACAAAAGTAACAAAACAATCAAAATAAAAAAAATACCAATAAAAGAACAACAAAGCTGAAATAAGAGAAAGCACCGCACAATCACTGCACATCACTCTACACTGTAATTTTTATCTCCCCTTTTTCTATATTAAACAAAGCTCATTAATTAACCCGTATTAAATAATAATATTAATAAATTAGTTAATTTGTTTATGTATTGTCTTCAACTAAGAATAATTGTTTAAAATATTTTAATTTGCTCCGTGGATAGGAATTGGGAGACAAATTGTGTAAAAGAATCCAGGCTGACAGACAGGCAGACAGACTCACAGACAGACAGACAGACGTTATGAGTATAATACAAGCTTTGTAATAAAGAGATAAAGATTAGGACGATTTTTAAAAATAAATAAATAAACTATACAATGTCAAGGACGCCACATGGATTTATCCCTACTAAATTATAACCTTGCGCTAGAAGCATAAGAAAAAAAAATAAAATTAAACATTTTGATTTAGTAGTACTATAAAAGTATCTACAAAATATGATATCTTTTTAATTACATACCTTATCAACACTACCATATTATCTGTACAGCAAAGACAACAAAATAGTTATTTATATTTTTGTGGTATGCACTATTGACTAAAATCTCGATAGTCCCCGGTTCGGACCTTATCTACCGCCATCACCCCCTGAGGAAGGTTTTGGCTAGGGTCTTCAACACTGAAGGAACATCCGAAACATGTAATACAAAAACGAATATTGAGATTCTAGACTCTTCACAAGTTTAGTTGGGTTACATTTTAGGTGTCAATTGAAGTCGGCATCGCGTTTTTTCAAGATGGACCACCACGAAGGAAACCTCCCCCCCCCCCTAACAATGGTCTTAATCCTTTTGTTAGTCGCCCCGCACCTGAACTTTCTCACCCCACCCCACTCCACATTTGATGTCAGAATGTGAAATGTAATTAACATTGTGTTCACCATAATTGTGTTTACTTCTTTAAGCCTTTGTCACAACAAGTTCTTCGCTCCTCCTCCCCCCCCCCCGCATCATTTCCCCTTACCTGGCACGTACCTGTGTGCAAGAGGAGAGGCGATATCAGATGTGAAGAGACATTGTACGGTGGAGTTCCTAGAAACACGAAAAGACTTTTTTTTTATTTACCTCACCTCTCCCGCCACCCTCTGTTGAACCTACTACGACTATTAGCGTTGTTAGCACACATTGCCAATAGCATGTTTTCTAAATATTGCTTCAGCAATAAAATGATAAGAGAGGGGAGTTTGAAATGGTGCCAACCATGCATTTGTCGTGTACATTAGCCCATTCTACATAACCCAGTGATACCCTATTCGGGTTATTGATGGCCAGTATGCCCAACTTATCTTTTCTTTACACTGTAGCCAAAAAATTATATTCAATGATTATATCAGAAATAAATTAGGAATTAGTCTAAAATAAAGGGATTCTATTTACTGGGTTGAAGCTGGGTCAGACTCTCATTCCTGTAGACTAGTTGGAAAGTAAAAGCTCTCAAAAAAGGTCCCAATGAATTGTGTATTCTGCTCTCACTAACAGTATCTTTGATTTCTCTTCTTCATTTTTTATTTAATTTGGGCAACAATGATTCTGGTAGAGTCCTCAAAAGGTAGAAGATTTTTAAAAAAGAAAAAAAGATCACGCACGCTTTTCGTATCGTTGAAACCCAAGACGTCTGTCCTCTTTTGGTAAACATCAACTAATGCTTAATTAGCAAGGTGCATTAACGGTATGCCTTATATCTTCTTGAAAAAAACAAAAACTTTCGCTATGTAGTGTAGCTATTTGGTATTCACTGGCAGCTGAAATAATATAACACTTGTCTATATCTCATACAAATCTTTAATAGAAACAAACATTTTAATACTAACATCAAATAAAATTACGCCACCTTAGTATAAATAGATCCACACTAACCACTAACCACTCCTTGACATACCCGTAAATTGTTCTATAAGCCAGGATAGACTTTGTATTTATTGTTCTATAAGCCAGGATTGACTTTGTATTTATTGTTCTATAAGCCAGGATAGACTTTGTATTTATTGTTCTATAAGCCAGGATAGACTTTGTTATTATTGTTCTTTAAGCCAGGATAGACTTTGTATTTATTGTTCTATAAGCCAGGATAGACTTTGTATTTATTGTTCTATAAGCCAGGATAGACTTTGTATTTATTGTTCTATAAGCCAGGATAGACTTTGTATTTATTGTTCTATAAGCCAGGATAGACTGTGTATTTATTGTTCTATAAGCCAGGATAGACTTTGATGCTAAAACTTAATAGGAAAACAGGCAAGCAAAATAAAAACGGTCACACAAAAATAAATACATTCTGATGATTAGTTTTTGAAATGCCCAAGCTGCACCTGAGATGAACTCCTATTGAAAAATCAGAGCAGGAAGGACTAATCCTCCCGTAGTGCTCTGGCAAGAAACTTAGCCGTCCGGCGTAGTGCCTCATAGCTACCATACAGTTCGAGTGACTGCACAGACAGGTCCCCCCCTAGCTCGCGGAGCTGGGGACACTCGTACAAGACATGCGCCACTGTTTCAGCGCTCTCTCCACAGTGGCGGCATCGGGAGTCAAAGTTCGTGCGGAACCGGGCAAAGTATGCCCCTATAGGACAGTGTTCCGTTCTGCATTGTGCAATGATCGATTGCTCTGACCTCTTCAGTCGCCACCATGGATCGTCGCGATCTGGGTGACGCATGTGCTGCCAGACACTACGTGCTCTGTCGGATTCCTCCCAGGACTTTAACCACTTCTCATGAATGAGTGCTCGGATTTGTGCCGTTGCTTGTAAGTACGTGCTTGGTGCTTCGAGGTGTGTGGCTGCCATTGCACCCTCCCTTGCGAGGGCGTCTGCCGTTTCATTGCCCTTCACGCCGCAATGTGAAGGCGCCCACTGCATAAAAACGACAGCTCCAATAGCCCGGCGGATGTTATCTGCGGCGCCGACTGCCTCTTCTATTACGGGTGACCCTCCCCCGCCGCCACCCATAACTAGGAGACTGGAGCGAGAGTCGGTGACCAACAACACTGTAGTGGCGCTAGTTTCTTTTTGGAGCATTCGGGCCCTAATGGCCTCGAACGCTCTAGTTATCCCTGTGAGTTCGGCATCCATGGAGCATGCAGCGCAGCTGCATGGACCAGAGAGCCTGTCTTGTTCAGTCCGGTCGGGGTATACTATAAGGGCCCCATACCCCGATCTATCGGGGTCCCTCATTACCGACCCATCAGTGTAGCAGAAAATGGCATCCGATGGGTAGGATTTAATTGTTAAAGATGCCAAATTTTTTAATATGGCTGGTGGTAATCGCCTCTTGGTGGCTCCCTCTTGCCCTAAAAGGGACAGATTTATTTGTGGGGCCGACAATCTCCTCCACGGGGGGCACGCACTAATCCTCCAAGTTGCACCAGAACTTGATGGTCTCTGGACAACTTTCATTCAAGTTAAAAACTTAAATTAAATAAACTTAGTTCGATACACCAGAAAGCATAAAGATTAAATCGTATACACTTAAGAATCCAAAGTGAATCTATAGCAGAGAGCAGACTAATATAAATGTCACAATTAAGAGCATTTCTTTTTGTGTGTTCCAATAATAAAGTCCCCCCCCCCCAGGCCTCCATAAAAAATAGAACCTGGACACATTTTAAGAACGGTCAGTTTGCCCAATGCAAGTTGTTGTAAAGTGCTTGTAAAAGATTCCTAAAAGCCAGTAAATATTGACATAATACAAGATTCATATGTTTAAAAAATCTTTGCTCTATAAATGTTCAATATTTCCAAGCCCGGCTGTTCCCTTGAATATGAACTAAAATAGACTCAGTAATTGGTTCATTTCATCGCCATACAGTTCCAAATGTCCTGTAAAACTTCGATCTTTTGGACTGAACAGAGATGGAAAAGGTTTATTTGATAGAAAACAGATGGACATCAATACACCATTCAATCCCATAAATACATTCTAACAGCTCATGGAAATACAAGACTTGTATAAGACTGAATTTCGATTGAGATCTACATTTTTTGGGGGGACCAGATGAGGATGTTTATTTACAATGAGGATGGGGGGGGGCGCTGAAACAAAACACATCCTGTTTTGGGCAGTGGAGACCAATAACGTGACGTGGCAACGACCTATTGGTCTCCCTTGCACACAGGTTTTTACGTTGCAGGTCAGTGTACAGGCCTTCTATGACGATGGGCCTCGACTCAACTCTCTTGTTACAGTCAAATCTGCAGTTTGTCAGTTCTTCTAACCCGGACTTTGTCATTTCAAAGATACACTTTTATTGGACGTACTAAATTATGGGCAAACACTTGAAAGCTAATTCTATTAGTTAACTTTAAACTGAACAACAGTTTGATGGCATTGAGTTAAATGGGTTGTCAATCTGAAATAATAAAAAAATAAATTTTCAAGCTATATTCACCATAGCGGCATATGTTACCCTGGTTTAACTCTTACTGCCATTTATCAATTATAAAAACACATAGAACAAGCTTAACGAGTTTTGAATTGTTATAAAAAAGATATTGTAGAATACTGTAAACATTTAAAAAATCAGCTTTTAGATGTAGATGTTTTTTTTTTTTTTATTGTACCCGTTAGTGATAGGATTCTTCATGGTCTTTAACATTCATAGTCAATACTCTTGTACAACTCTGGTGGAGTTTAGGGACAACAAAAAACTACTTGCATATTTCCTTTTCAAAATATTTTTTTTTCTTTCAAAAAAAAAAAAGTAGCCGTTTCTTCAGAACGTTGAAAGGTCCAAAATATCATGATGTCGGATTTTCAAATAACTTTTTTAGTTTCTGTCATCTAAACGGGACCGACTGACGGACAGACCACACAAAACTAATGGGGCTTTGCCCCTTTCTGAGGCCGCTAAAAAAAAAAGAAAAAAAATTCAGTAAATCGAGAACTCATTTTCGGAAAACTCAATATGTCATTGACGTTAATGACGTCAAAATGGTTCACTTCCTCAGGTAGGTTACGTCAAAGATGAGCTATGTAGGTGGCTCTCAGACAGTTGTATAAACACAGGCTGCAGATTGTCTAAACTTCACTGTTTCAAGGTTTGCCTACACACATGGTAGCTGTTTATTGCCCGATTGGGTTCTCACTGCATACAGTGTATCATCAGTCAATAGCAACTTTATGGTTTCACAAACCGATATGCTAGACTCACTCTACACTTTTTGCTGTCACAATCGATCAGAATAGCAAAAAAAAAATAAAAATGGAAAACTCGCAGATGGTGCTTGTGAAATTAACCTTGAGATATCTGACGTCAGGTTTCCCAATGTCTCGGTATACTATTTGACGTGACATTAGATGACATTACATGATATAATATTTACATGACATTAAATGACATGATATTACATTATATGGCATTACTTGAGAGGATATTACATTACATTACATGACAAGACATGACAAGACTTAGTAGAACTGTACAATATATTTCTAACTATACTCTCGGGTAATGACACTGTCAAACCACTAGAGTTACAATGGGACTGTGTGGTGAGTACGTCTTAGTATGGGCAGGAGTTCAATCAGATGACACACACACACACATTCCCAAGTGTGAAACTTGTTTATGTAAAGAAACAAAACAATGTCATTCTCCAACTAGAAATCACGACAATATTAGAACACACACGGGAAAAGGGGGGAGTGGACAGGGGTGAAAATGTTTTTTCATTTTTTAAATCTAACATTCACTAGTTATTAAGAGAAAAACTAATCACTCTGTAATTTGTATAAAGAAGGTATTGTCTTTAAATAAAAGTATTTCTTAAACTGTTGTTCTTGTATGTACAGTTTATTAAATGATATTAACCTGGTGATAAATGATGCATTCTTCAAAACCTAGAATCGATTGATGGTCTGTGTTACGTTGAGATCTGATAAGAGAACTAGAAACTCTGATCTATAAATATTCCACTGATGCTTAAACCATGTGACTGTCATACAGAGAGAGAGAGAGTTGAAGCAGGAGGGCGGGGGAGAAGGGGATAATAAAATGTACCCATGGAGAAAGGAACAGAATCATCCACACAGTCGCACACACACACACACACCACCTCCCACATACACACACGCGCATTCATACACAAGGAAAGATGCTGTAGATACATTAAGACACAGCAGGAGAGAGGGAGAGTTGAAAGTAATCGCTGAATCAACAAAGAAGGCGAGACACTGAAGGATAAATTGAGGGGAGAGAGAGAAAGAAAGAGATAGGTTGATAAAGAGATGGAGAGAGCACATGCATTTCAGTCTATGACACACAAACACACACACATGCTCACGCACACACCCAAATGTTTCCTAAAGTCATTTCACTGACAATCAGTCATTGGCCAATGTTTCCTAAAGTCATTTCACTGACAATCAGTCATTGGCCAATGATCATGTTTTTTTTAAATTTTGGGTATGTGACTATGTGCGTCTCGCTACTGTAAGAAACCCCCCACACTGAGAATTCGACCTGTGCAACCTTACACAGACTAAAGTTTTGATGAACTCAAGGACTCAGCCTGGCCAGACAGTGACAAATTGGTCAACTTGGAGAAGCCTTAAAGTGTCTGGTTCGTTTGCTTGAGCTGTCAATCACATTGGATGAAAGTGTGAAGAACCGCCCACAAGCGAGCTGCAGACCAGCGTGAGGACGTGAACTGCTACTGACAGCAGACTTTGGGTCACGACTTGAAAACTAATACATCTAATGTAGACCTAAACAGACTTTGGGTCACGACGTGAAAACTAATACATCTAATGTAAACCTAAACAGACTTTGGGTCACGACTTGAAAACTAATACATCTAATGTAGACCTAAACAGACTTTGGGTCACGACGTGAAAACTAATACATCTAATGTAAACCTAAACAGACTTTGGGTCACGACTTGAAAACTAATACATCTAATGTGGACCTAAACAGACTTTGGGTCACGACTTGAAAACTAATACATCTAATGTAGACTTAAACAGACTTTGGGTCACGACTGGAAAACTAATACATCTAATGTGGACCTAAACAGACTTTGGGTCACGACTTGAAAACTAATACATCTAATGTAGACCTAAACAGACTTTGGGTCACGACGTGAAAACTAATACATCTAATGTAAACCTAAACAGACTTTGGGTCACGACTTGAAAACTAATACATCTAATGTGGACCTAAACAGACTTTGGGTCACGACTTGAAAACTAATACATCTAATGTAGACTTAAACAGACTTTGGGTCACGACTGGAAAACTAATACATCTAATGTGGACCTAAACAGACTTTGGGTCACGACCTCAAAAATAATACATCTAATGTAGACCTAAACAGACTTTGGGTCACGACTGGAAAACTAATACATCTAATGTGGACCTAAACAGACTTTGGGTCACGACTTGAAAACTAATACATCTAATGTGGACCTATACAGACTTTGGGTCACGACTTGAAAACTAATACATCTAATGTAGACCTAAACAGACTTTGGGTCACGACTTGAAAACTAATACATCTAATGTAGACCTAAACAGACTTTGGGTCACGACTTGAAAACTAATACATCTAATGTAGACCTAAGAATATTTGAGAACAATTTATTTTAGCGTTATGATTACAAGAGCGACTTTAGACCCGGCACCAAGAGGATAGAAGAAGCAAAGTTCATTAGAGAGATTGTTTTTTCATTTCTACGAATGTTGTAGCTGTAAGAAGAGACTCGTGCTGGGTCCGATATTACAAGAGCAACATGAGTCTCTTGGCGCTCCCCCCCCCCCGCCCCTCAAAGAAAAACAAACACAAATGTATTGTTGGCAAGATGAAAACTTATTATCCTAAGAAAACATTTGTTTAACAGCAGTAAGATATCACTTTTGTTTAATTATTATATAGGAATGATTGAATGGTAATTATTTTAATTCCCAAGATTAAGGATGAGTGCAATGTTTCTCATGGCCACGCAAATCCAGTTGCCACCTGAGTATTTTCCCACACCAGATGCAGTCAAATCCGTTGTCCGGCGGAGATCTATTAAAGTTTTTTTCTGCGTATGTCTTCTCCGAGGGCTTTTCATTGAACCACGAATGTGTGTCTTGCGGCCTTCATGACATCTAACAGTTTCTTTCTGAGGCCATCTGCTGCAACCCACTTTCCTTCATGCCAGTGACGGCAAAATGGCGCCTGAGATAATATTTATAGCACATATGGGGGACACCTCTGTTAAGCCGTTCTCCACTGTGTGTGCCTCTCGAATGTTGCAATTTTGTTTTGTTTTGTTTTTGTTTTTGGAATAACGTAAAAGTTTATCATTGGTTGCATGGTTCAGTGGTCTAGATAGTCCCGGGTTCGAATCCTGCCAGCTTCTATCTCCGTCGTCCTGCGGGAGGGTTGGCAAGGATGGAATTATCTTCAACTTTGAAGGAACATTTGAACTATGAGAAACAAACATTCACATTGTTATTCTGCTCAAAGAGCTTTTTTAAAATCACCATTACGAGATCACTCGGAAAAGATTTAAAATTACTCATTTTCCAATAGCATGTCATTGTACTAGCTATTCGTAGAATATAAGAATACACACACACACACACAATTAGATATGCCTTTGTAGGCTTCCATTTAAAAAAAATTGCATCGAAGAGCTTTTAATTTAATACTTACACTGTTGTTAGATGTCTACAGATTTATCTAACACTTTATTTCATGTCGAACTGAGAATAAAAGTCAATACTACCATCAAGTCCGATGTAGCTGAAATTTTACAAACATAAGTGACATCTATGTGGATATGTAAGTGAGTGACATGTCTGACTCTGGCCAGCCTTGCCTGTTGTATCATGTTACTGAACTCTTCAGTTTCAGCTTTCCATTTCGTTTTGTTTTGCTGACAAGCACGTGCAGTATAAGCATTTGTCATAAATCTGAATGACTCTCTGCAGGTAAATAATGTCTCACTAAAACGTCAGGTTCTATGCTATATTTCGTATTTCATATTACAGTTACGTCTGTTAATAGACTGTAAGCATGAATTAAGGTTCAACAGTGACCAAAACATCATTATGATATAATAAATAATTACAGTATAGTATAATTAAGACTGTCAGACTTCTTTTATATGTTCAGTAGCTACATTTGATATGTTTTGAAGTTGTCTGGTCTCTCGTATATGTACATTTTATATGCTTGGAAGTTGTCTAGGCTATCTGTTATTTCTTTTTTTTTTTTGGCCTATCTATTGATGCTAGTATGCAAGACTAAACCAGAGGTCCGTCTTCCCGTGTAAGTCTTATATACATGGTATATCCAGTCCATCCGTCTAAAAATAGCTTCTTGGTCAAAGTACATGTAGTAGCCAATACAAACACATCTCATAACTAGACCCCATGAAAAATAATAGTATTTTCAGTGTTAATAGATCTTCGAGTAGTATGCCATGGCAGTAGTACAGCTGATCTAAACTTTTCAAGTCCTCACTCTAAGGGGAGTCATTCCTGAATGCTAAACGAGATAACTCTAAATTTGGAATCTCAATGTGGCACTCATTGACCCGATCTCATGGGTTAATCTCGGTGGATCTAGATACGGGGGTTGCAGGGATTTATAACTGCCACAAGCCGTATGGAGAAATACATCCAAATGACATTTTCTTGCAACGCTGCAGCCGTTAAAGAGTTATTTTTAATTATGTAAACATCGCGACGTCTAGATTTATGTCGCTACACTTGAAGCTAGGAATAGATTCCGAAACAGAGTGTAGGCTATGCCGTGGCGGGGAACAGATCGGCGCAATACGAATGGTGGATGAATTTTATCTGACGGATAACTCGTATTGAGATAGAAACCTAGATGGATTTACCAAATCTCCACACCACCTTGACTGCTTTGCAGAAGGTTCAAAACTTTCTTCTACTGCTAATGGGTAAGTGTTAGCGGGCCACACAGATCTCCAGTCTAACTTCGTACCTATGTCGTAAATCATTGCCACACACACACACCAGTTCTGGAGTGCCAGTAGTAGCAGTAGTAGACAGAGGAGGTAGCAACCAAGGTACTTCATCTCTTTGTAAAACACGACCTAGATAGTGGATAAATCATTTCACCATGTCTCACTCAACCTCAAAGCGAACTGGTGCATGACTATAAGGAAATGTAAAGTAGATCTATCTCCTGGGAACAATGTGAGACAGTGATACATTTTCTCGGGTATTCAGTTTGAGGTTTAAATTAACAGCTTTACCTAAATTAAATGGAGTTTATAAGAGTGTAGATTCGCCACAATTTCGACTTGAGAGTGCTATTAGCATGCGTAAGCCAATTATCACTTTCAAAATAATCAGCGCAGGCTTAGAACAATGCTGTATTTTATTGTCAAAAGGGAACTTGAATCGCATACCAACGAACAACGTTTTTGTCTGCGTAAGTTGAGGTACAATATTTAGGTCACAGAACAACATTGCCACGTGGAATTCTGCCATCAATCTTAGAAATCGAAGACAAGCCTTATAAAACATCTTTAGATTCCATCACGGTCATTGCTGTCTTTATGTTTTGTTTCGTTAGAATTTAAAAAAAAGAGATTGAAAATAAAAACACGGAATGTTCCAGAAAGTTATCCTTGTAAACAAAAATTCACTCTGTATTGCTCTTCGTCTCTTCTGGTTTCATCAAGAAATAATTGACCATCAAATTTGATGAAGAGGATTTAGTTTTATCTCACGCTGAAGAAGACATCAATTACTTTGTGGTGTATGGTGTAAAATTTCTTTCCTTTAAAAACTAATGCTATTTTAGTAAACGCTTTGCTAAATGTATAGATTGTTTATGTATAGGCCTATATATATATGGGAGGGGGGTTGATGGCTGAGATATTAAGCACTTGGCTTCCGAACCGGGGTTCGAATCTAGGGGAAGACTGGGATTTTAAAATTCGGGATTTTTAGAGCACCCCTGAGTCCACCCAACTCTAAAAAGTCACTGACTTTAGTAGGGGAAAGCAAAGGCAGTTGGTCGTTGTGCTGGACACATGACACCCTGCTCTTCAACGGTGGGCCACAAACCAGGTGGCCTTAACATCATCTGCCCTATAGATGGCAAGGTCTGAAAGGGGAACTTTACTTTACTTTTTATTTAAATTTATTCATATATATATAATAAACACAGTTTACAATGTATACAATAATACAGCGTTAAAAATTTTTCTACTGGCGCACTAGAAATTTATATAGTTTTATAAAAAAAATATAAAGTTGATATTTAAAATCATTTATTTTATATTTTAATAAATGTTTGAACCTTTTCATCCTTTTGTAATGAACAAATATCAGTCTTACTGCTAACAATAGTTCGGATTAGAAACAATGCTACATTTAATTTTAGTGCGAGCCTTGAGCTTGCAAATTTGAGCACAGCTTGTCCAAACGAGGTGTAATGCTTGAAAGACTCAGTCGGAGTTCATCTTCGACTTCAAGCCGTGAACGATATTTTGTTTTAATTGTAACCAGTGCAGAAAATCCACATTCACAAAGATATGATGTTGCAAAGGGTAAAATTATTTTGAAAGCTTTCTGAGACAGTTCTGGATACTCATGCGAAGCTTGTGTCCAAAACTTCATCAAGCTCACTCTCGGATGCATCATCTTCAACGTAGTATCACTGGTCAGTTCAATGAATTGGTTTAATTCCGATGGTGGTAAATTTAATGAATCAATGTGTGCAAGAAACGGACTGGAAACCACCGAAAAACTCTCAACGTTCAAATCACCAAAGTAGAAGTTAAATTGATCCAGCAATAATTGAACATGTTCAGAAATCCATTTCACCAACTCGGGCTTGTTGATTTCAGCATTTTCTGGTTTCTCGGTGAATTCATGCAATTGATCAAACATTTCAAAGTTACCCTGAAATAATCTTGTCTTCCACAGAGCAAGTTTTTTCGTAAAAGCAGACACTTTATCATTGAGGGTAATTAAGTTTGTGTGCTTCCCTTGCAGAGATGAATTGAGTTTATTCAGCTGTTCAAAAATGTCGGCCAAGTAAGCCAGAACAGCAACCCATGAATTTTCATTCAAATGAACAACAAGCTGTGAATTTTTCCTAACAAGAAACTCTCGCACAGCATCACGTAATTCAAACAGTCTGTTAAACACTTTTCCCCTTGATAACCAGCGAACTTCAGTGTGCACCAGTAACTGCTCATGTTCAAAATCCATATTCGAACATAATGAAGCAAATAGACGAGAATTCAATGGATGAGCCTTGATGAAATTAACGATTTTTATGGCCTGATCAAAAATAGATTTCAAGTCCGCGTTCATTCTTTTACTCGCAAGACTTTCCCGATGAATCATACAGTGCGTAAATGTGGCAGTTGGCACATTAGAACGCACACGTTCCCACAAGCCTGTTCGTTTTCCAGTCATTGCTACAGCACCATCCGTGCACACTCCGATACACCAGGACCATTCGATGCCATTGGCTGCCATAAAATTATCAAGGATAGCAAAAAGTTCTGCACTTGTTGTGTGACCTGGACAAGCTTTACAAAACAAAAAATCTTCTTCAACTTCATCCATCCAGATATATCTGACATAAGCCATTAATTGTGCCTGGCCGGAAACATCCGTTGATTCGTCCAATTGAATATCAAATTGTTTAGAATCTTGCAGCCTTGAAATCAACTGTTCTTCAACGTCAGCTGCCACCAAAGCTATACGTCGTTGAATTGTGTCGTTTGAAAGTGGAATTGTTTTCAGTTTACTTGCCAAGGCATCACCAAACATCTCTCGACACATATCTATAGCAGCAGGCATTATCAGATTTGTGATTTGTGATTTTGGGCACATCGGCACAATTTAGGCCATGTCGTGCCTGCAGTCCCTCAAGGGCCACTCTCCCTCCACACAACAAAGGCCAAATTCCATACAGTCAAATCATTAAAATCAAGGTCTATTTACAGTTAAAATAGTAGAGGTAGTAACAATTTAATAATTTGGTAAAAATCTAATGTAAATAGTACATGTCTACAGAATTTATAAATCAGATCTTCGTAGACAACCCCACTTCCCGGATAAGGCCCAGTACCTTCCCAGGGTCGACATTATTGAAGTGTTTTTAAATTAGTGGCTCTAAAATATTTTTCCCTGACATCCTGGTATCTGGGGCAGTCGATGAGGATATGTTCCACGGTGAGGCGAGAGTCACAATACTCACAAAGTGCAGGCATTATCAGAGTTTCTGCAATTGTGTGAGGCTTTTTGGCCTGTGCAACTTGGATAGCCACTAAAAATGATGCTCTTAAAGCCTTCTCATTGACTTTAGTTGCTTGGAGTATGCAAGACTTCTGAATACCAAGTGAATGTTTCTTGCGCATAAAATATTCCAATGGTTTCTCCGAGCAGTCAGTATGATTCGTTTTAAGATGTCTTCGGAGTTTCGCAGGTTTCATCGCTTCATTTGCAAGAATTTGTGAACATATTACACACTGTCGTCTGGGTTGATTATTTACTAAGACGCATATAAACCCAAAGCGCAAATACTTTTCATCATACCGTCGTATGGGAGTTCGTCTTTTTTTCTCCGGAACTGCATTTGATTCACACTCAGGTTGTGAAGATGAGTCAGAGAAATGATCATCGTTGTCCTTATGTTCGGTTGCTTTCTTTATTAAAAATTTATCCATGTGCTCAATCAATTTAATTATTTTGATTAGTTTTCAAATAAAAAAGCGTATTTTTGAATGTCAATATAAATGGGAAGACGGCAGGACCCATCTGATTTCCGGTGTAACTAAAACTTAGAGTAAACATAAAATCGAAACGCACTTTTGCGCTATCGCCATCTAGCGATTTAAAATCAATAATTTTAAAACTGACTTCATATATTCTTTTTCATGTCTTTAATTCTATTATTTTTCATATTTTTTATTTTTTAAAAAGCATGCAATTCGGGTTTTGCTCGCGGACCACCAGGCAAATGTCCGCGGACCACTAGTGGTCCGCGGACCACAGGTTGAGAACCGCTGAAATAATACATACTGATTTCATGATGAAACTTATTCACTAATGTTGCACTGAATTGGTTATATCGTTGTTTTTCACAGATGTTTAATGCCCCCGCAATAGAAGTGGTAAAGTTTCCAGCAAGTGTGTTATTGGCAGTGTCATTGCTTCCGAAGATTAATGATGAGTGTAGTGTATCACATGACTATGTTAGCCCAGATGCTACCTGCATATTTTTCCAATCTAATACAGGCAAAGACGTTGACCGATGGAGGTCTTTTTGTCTGCATATTTTCCCACATCTAGTGCAAACAAATCTGTTGTCGGCCGCAGGTCTAGTCAAGGTCGGCCGCAGGTCTAGTTAAGTTTTCATTTCGTCTTCTATGCCTGTCTTCACTAGGGACTTACATTGGGGTGTAATGTGTGTCCCGCTGCCTTGTGGGAGTTCTCTAAGTATCTCATTCAAAGGCCATCTGCTGCTAGCTACTTTCTCTATGCCAGAGAGGGCGAAATGGCGCCTAAGATGATCTTTATAGCGTTTACGGGAGGAACATCTGTTACGCCGTCCTCCATGAAATTCGCCAAAGAAGATCAACCCAGATCAACCCAGTATGTGTAATATTAGCTAGTTATTAAAATGTTACCACGAGAGTCTTGAATCTATGTCCCCATTAGTAAAATTATTCCCATTAGATTTCGGCAAAAAAAAAATTACACAAAACAACCTAAATTGACACAATTTCTGAATTCTAGTCCTACAATAATTGAACTGTATTGATTGCTTGGAAATTTAAATATCACCTCCCATTTCTTCCTATCTCCCCCCCCCCCCCCAATAAATAGCGAGGTAATCTTTGCTAATTAGCAAAACGGTGAATTATAAGTATTTGAGCTCTTCTGTATTAAAGAATTTTTAAAAACCTTTTTTTATGCTCATTACAGATTAGTAGATTCAAATCTTGCTTTTTTAGATATTACCATAACTCACGAAAATCAACGTATCGAGTACCAAGCTCTATTGGTAATTTGTTTTTACTGACTTGTTTGACTAATGATTTGTTTATGTTATAGCTAGGTATGAAGAGTTTTCAATGATTGCAATGCTTGTTACGTTTGACTACTTCACCTGAGAAGTTCATTGGCTGATGCAGCTCAAGTTGTGTTCTTGTTCAGACTCTTATGGCGCTGTTAATGTCCTTGACATTAAACCAAAATTTAGACTCAGGTGTTGGATGCATAACCAACTAAAACACGAAGATGCACAGTTAATGACGCGACTATACGTGTGAAACATTCCAGGTAATGGTTTGGACACTGTGCAGATGACAATTTACTTCTGTCCACTAATTAGAGTTTCAAACTTTCAAGTAAAATTCATTAAGACAGTTGACAAAAGACTCATCAACGGACAAGGTCAAGCTGACCGAAAAACTATTTTAAACTCGATTTTATAAATACTAAATGGAAACAGTTATACTAAAAACCCCATGGTACTATAAACCTTTTTGCGCATCGACTGTAAATTAATATCCACTTTATGCATAATGTGTTCAATGGCACTGGTCTTGATCCTTTGCGCTTTACATTTCTGTAGGTGAGAACATTGACCGAGTAGACATTTCTCTTGTGTTAGGTAACACCAAATATTTCCCTTTACTGTCTCTCATACGTAATCGTGTTGACATATGAACTATGAGGGAAAGAAATATGTCCATTTGAGAGCTCTGCGCACCATGGGATCAACGCTTCTACTTGTGCCAGGTTTCTCCCTCAAAAGTTACAATTTGCAGGCTTTTAAAGTGCATGTACCAAAGGTGTGAAAATCGCTCTCAAACCAACAACATGCTTCATTACATTCAAGGAAAACATTAAGACCTTTCGGTCAAAGTTTTAAAAATTAATTTGTCGTTTTAACGCTCATGTTTATGTTTATATCCTAGCATAGAGTTTCAAGCATACACTATGTTGTTATATAAATTAATGTATTACTATTCAGTTTTAAGCATACATTATGTTGTTATATAAATTAATGTATTACTATTCAGTTTTAAGCATACATTATGTTGTTATATAAATTAATGTACAACTATTAAGTTTTAAGATAAATTGTAAAAAAATTATTTGTACAAGATCCAAGGTTGGTACAATGGTACATGCTTTAGTGCAAGAAAAATGAAATTATTGACTTTTAGAGGAGGCGGCAAGGTGTAGAGATATCTCTTGTTGGAGTCACAGTGAAGAAACAAAACGAATTATTGTTGTGACCTAGTTTGGTTTAGAGATTATGTTCGTTTTATAAATAAATATAGTGTGCATTTTTTTAAAGCGATGGTAAAAAGTCAGAGGAGTGACGTTGCAGAATATGGCTAAATGATAGAAGAAGACTATGGCTAGGGCTTGTAGAAAGAAAATATTGAAGAGACTGCTGATTGAAACGACGAATAGATAGACTAGACGATCATCGTCATCTGTAAATAAATATCAGTTGAAGTCTTCAATAATTTTATTAAGTATATCTCAATGTTGTGTCCCTTGGATGTGATCGGACTGGCGTTTAGAATAAGTGAAATAGTATCAAACAGACAATACACAAAATCCAAGCCAGGACCTAACATATGAAGTGATTTAAATAATTCACACACACATATATATATATAGATATTAGTATAGTGATTCATATTATACTTATTACATAGTGATCCTCATTAGACAGCCTGAAGACAGCGTATGTCTTTATTCTATTAACATGGCCATTAGCTTGATCAAATGTCAAACCTCTGGGACTCACACACAAACCTCTGGGACACACACACAAACCTCTGGGACACACACACAAACCTCTGGGACACACACACAAACCTCTGGGATACACACACAAACCTCTGGGACTCACACACAAACCTCTGGGACTCACACACATACCTCTGGGACTCACACACATACCTCTGGGACTCACACACATACCTCTGGGACTCACACACAAACCTCTGGGACTCACACACAAACCTCTGGGACTCACACACAAACCTCTGGGACACACACACACAAACTTCTACGCAGAACCCTATGAACTTTAGCACAGTTTAAAACGCAAAGATATCTTTATCCTCTTGAAAAGACGACCCACATAACATTAAAAGACTTATCCTGTTCGCTCTGTTATTATGGGCCAGTTGAAATGTCATCGTGACAATATCAGTAGACAGATGACGTAATAACCTTTTTAAAGACACCCCATTTCTAATATGAAACATTGGTATGGTGATACCATCTTGTCGTGTACAGAGATCATTGATAACATGATCACATATATCGTTATAACATTTCCAATTGTATTATGGTTCATTATTTATAAATAACTTCAAACATGTCAAACATTTTTTAGAAGAAAACTAGTGGAGACCCGTGCATCTGTTGATTTATAGAATCAAAAGAAAATAATTGTTCAAATATCACATTTTGACTTTTTTTTTAAAGCACAACAAAGAACGAGTTGAGAGAAAGAGAAAAAAGAGAGAGGGGAAAAAAGAGAGAGAGAGAGAGAATGGGAGAGAGAAAGAGAGAGAGAGAGAGAGAGATGGAAAAAAAGACATCTTATACGTAATGTTCGGACATGTAGGCCAATGAAGTTGATAAAAACTTATTCCTAAGAATTATAAGGTGAAATCAAATAGTTTGTCGAATTGGCATTTAGCGTGATGCATTACAGCCCGTATTGTTAGATATTCAAGACTTAAATAGATTACAAAGTGGAGGGTGATTAATATCTCTATGAATATAATGTCCTTCACACCTCACCACTGCTGTCTCGTCTGCTCAAGGAATAAGAATTGAGAATTATCTTTCCTGCCAGGACAAATACTACATACCTCGCTAACAACTTTTTTATTTTCATTTCTTAGACATGATAAAGCTTCGTGTTACAAAAATTTTTGGATCTAATCCTGGCCACACATTAGTCAATGGTGTTTAAAAATGGTGAACAGAAATAGAAAAGAACTTTTGTTGGAATATTTCAAAGATTTTATTGTTTTATGATTGTTGTAAAGACGAATAAAACAAGTTTGTAATTACCATAAGGTATATTTTGGCTAGAGATGGTCTATTTTGAATAGAGATGATCTATTTTAGCTAGAGATGATCTATTTTAGCTAGAGATGATCTATTTTAGCTAGAGATGATCTATTTTGCCTAGAGATGATCTATTTTGGCTAGAGATGATCTATTTTGGCTAGAGTTGATCTATTTTAGCTAGAGATGATATATTTTGGCTAGAGATTATCTAGTTTGGCTAGAGATGATCTATTTTGGTTAGAGTTTATCTATTTTAGATAGAGATGATCTATTTTGGCTAGAGATTATCTATTTCGGCTAGAAATGATCTATTTTGGTTAGACTTGATCTATTTTAGCTAGAGATTATCTATTTCGCTGGCTTGGTTGCACAAGGTTTAAATCTTCATTATTGCTCTCGCAAACATTTACGATTTATAAAAAAGGTCACATCGTAATCTCCGAAAATTAATGAAGTGTCCGAGACCCAGCATTGACCTTTAATATAATGCCAGACATTGCACTTTTTTTTGTATCTACGGTAGTACTTCATTGGGTCTTATTTTTGTAAACTTTCGCCAGTTTTTTATCGGGAACTACTGGCAGATAGTCTGAGTTCCAGTAAAAATACGTTCTAGTTGTAAAAAAAAGTATAGTTCTCCCGTCAGACGTTGTGGTCTATAAGTTCAAGCTATATACTTAAATGTCTTTCATAGAACGATTCAAAACAGTTATATCTTTTTTTTTTTTTTTTTTTACTATATTCGATAAATGTAAAGTAAGATTTACGCTTTCTGAGGCTCAATAACCCCTAACCCTTACCCCTAACCCCTAGTCAGTATTTCACTCTTTCCCTACGTTACTCTCTTCTATCTAAACACATAAATATATTGATCTAGAATTAGATCTAGATCAAGAATTAGATCTGGATCTAGTCTAGGTCTATATTTTGAATAAACCATTTGATTGTCATTGTAAATTAGCTTTCACTTTAGACTTAGACTTAACTTAGGCCGTCTTAGGCATTTTTAACCTTAAACTAGATTTACACTAGACCTTTAAAAACTAAAATCAACAACAGTCATCATGAAATTGCTGTGGCTATTTATCCTAATAATTACTAAATACACACTAGCTGAACACAGAACTAGATCTACCTCAGTCAAAACTAAACTTATAAAGGAAAAAACAGTCATAATCAATCATCACACTTTAGATCAATGCAACTTCAGAAATAACCTAACATACACATTCATAACATTAAAGAAGATTACCCATCACAAATGGAAGTTCTCAATCAGACACAGTAGAAATAAATACTTATCACTGTTAATATTAATAGCAGGAGATGTAGAGTCAAATCCAGGGCCTAGATCTAAAGATAGATGCAACATCTGCAAAAAGTATGCACCATGAAACAGAAAGCCATTCAATGTGACACCTGCGATGAATGGTACCATGCATTATGTCTCCATATGAATACACCTGTGTATTATGCCTTAGGCAACAAAGATGCATCATGGCACTGTGTACCGTGTGGGTTACCTCAGTTTACATCAGGACCGTTTGATTCCTTTGATGCGGACACTTCTAACCCATACAACATCCTAAACACCATCCCAAAACAAACTCACCAACCACTAGCCAGATCCACTCCTGATAAACCTAAATCTACTAAAATTAATACAACAGCCTCACTAAACAAACCTACTAAAGAAGTAATACCAAAATACCTTAAAACCTTAGTAATAAATTTTCAAAGCATTAGGAACAAAACAGCAGACTTAGAAATTTTATTAGAATGTGAGAAACCAGACATAATTGCAGGAACAGAAACTTGGCTACATCCTGAAATTTATAATGCAAAAATTTTCAATAGTAATTATGAAATTTTTAGAAAAGATAGGGCTGATAATGATGGAGGAGTTATTTTAGCAATAAAAAACACTCTTATCGCAGAAGAAATTACCTTACCTAACTCAAAAAATATAGAATCTACATTTTGTAAAATTAATACAACCTCAACATCCCTAAAAATGTTTGTAAAATGTTTTACATGTTTCGGATGTTCAGAGTTGAAGATAATTAATTCCTAGTCCAAACCTCCCGCAGGACGACGGGGGATGGGAGCGGGCAGGGTTTGAACCTGGGACCATCGATAAATCTGAACGACAGTCCAGCGTGCAAACAGCACGACCAGGCAGCATTTACAGACCACCAAATTCTAGTTTAGAATACATGCAGGAACTATGTAATCAGATTACCACACTTAAAGAGACTAATAAAAATGCAGTTTTTTGGATTATGGGTGATTTCAACCTACCTGATATAAATTGGAAAACACTAACCATAGATAAACACCAAAACCTTAAGGACATAAATGAGCTTTTCATAGAAACTTTACACAACCTAAGTTTAGATCAAATCATTAAAAAGGTAAATTGATTAAACAACACATTAACCAACCAGTCGATGACCTCTGGAATTTCATTAAAAACCATCTTAAAAGCATTATAGAAAATCATATACCAACTAAATACACATCAAACAAAATAAATAAATGCTGGTTTAATAATAGACTAAAGAAGCTTTGTAAACAGAAGGAAAACCTATATAGAAAATTTAAAGAAACCAAGGCAGAAAGAGTTTACAAAAGGTATATAAAAATTAAACACCTAACCCAAAAAGTAAGCAGACAGCTGCAGAGTGAATACATAAACAATGTAATATCTAAAGATAACAACAAAAACCTATGGTCATACATTAAGTCCAAGAAAATGGAAACAACAGGCATAGCGCCATTAAAAGATGAACATAACATAATACATAATGATAATGAAACTAAAGCAAACATCCTAAACAAATACTTTGCATCAGCATTCTCAGCCCCAGGAGACAAAGACATATTACTGAATTTGAGCCAAGTAGACATAATAGAAGATATAGTAGTACAAGAAAATGGAATTAAAAAACTATTAGCCAACACCAAACCAAATAAAGCGTCTGGACCTGATGGTATTCCAGCTAGATTACTCAAAGAACTAAGCAATGAGCTAGCCCCAGTGTTCAAAATACTCTTTCAGACATCGCTTAACCAGGGCAGAGTACCAAAGGACTGGAAAGAAGCTAATGTCACCCCCCTATTTAAAAAAGCAGAAAAATCTGATCCAGGAAACTACAGACCAGTATCACTTACCAGCATCACAGGTAAAATACTAGAACACATAATATGTAGCAACCTCATAAACCACTTAGACAAACATAATGTCCTCACCCCATACCAACATGGCTTTAGTAAATATAGATCATGTGAAAGACAACTAATAGGACTAATTGATGATTTTTCAAAAGGTTTAGATAATAGTGAACAAATAGATGCTATCTTACTAGATTTTTCCAAGGCTTTTGACAAAGTTCACCACCATAGTTTGCTTAAAAAATTAAAATATTTCGGCATTAATGGTCCACTGCATCAGTGGATTAAAGATTTTCTGATAGGGAGAGAACAAACTGTAATAATAAATGGCTCTAAATCAACACCAATAACAGTAAACTCAGGTGTACCTCAAGGAACAGTCTTGGGTCCACTACTATTTTTAATTTACATAAATGATTTACCAAATTGCATTAGTTCAGCAATAAAAACAACACAAGACACAGATATTTTACAAAGAGAATTAGATGAATTACAGAAATGGGAATCAAATTGGAGCATGTCTTTCCACCCAGAAAAATGTCAGTTGTTAAGAGTAACAAAAAAACTAAAACAAATTAATTCCACTTATCTTATCCATGGCAAACCAGTAACACAGACTAAAAACGCAAAATACCTAGGTGTTATAATAAATGAAAAACTGTCATGGAATCCACATATTGATGAAACTATAAAAAAATCCAACAAAGCATTAGGGTTTATTAAAAGAAATTTCTATAAATCAAATAAGAACATAAAACTAAAATGTTATTTAACCTTGGTTAGGCCAATAATAGAATATGCATCCACCGTTTGGGACCCCTCAACTCAAAAAAACATAAAGAAACTGGAACAAACACAAAATAGAGCAGTGAGATTCATAACAAACGAATTTTCACATTTGACTAGAGTAACACCATTAGTAAAATCACTAAATTTAGAAAGCCTTCAGGACAGAAGACTCAAAAGTAAAGTAGCAATTATACATAAAACACTTCAAATAAAAAGACAAAATTTAATAAAATACTCTGAGAGACACAAAAATAAAGGCACATTCCTCGTCCCATATGCTAGGACAAATTTGTACAAATACTCCTTCTTCCCTAGTGCTATTAGAGCATGGAATGGGTTGCCTGAACTAGGCAGAAAAAACAGTGACTTGGCAGAATTTAAGTCATTGGTTAATATGCATGACTAAATGCATGACGCGTAGGACGTAATCATCTTCTTTTTTGAAGTAACGTCTGTATTATATAAGATAAGAAGATAAGATCTAATTTTTCCTTTTTTTTAAAATATATAGATTATAGACATGTGAAGAAAATCGAGAGAAATGGAGAGAGAAAACAAAGGGGGAAGAGTGAGAGAGAGAAAGAGAGAGAGTGAGAGAGAGAGAGAGAGAGAGTGAGAGAGTGAGAGAGAGAGAGAGAGAGAGAGAGAGGCAAGAGAAGAAGTAGCTAAAGAAAACAAACTGAACGAGAAATAGTTGGGGGGGGAGGGGTTGTTCGACAGAACAAAAGACGTATTTCTAAAGACGATTCTTTGAATCAATAATGCGCTCATCAGCTCCTATGAAGGAAGTGATCTACTTCGGGCTGAGTGATTCAAACGTAAACCCAAATGATCAACTCGAGATTTGTGCGATGATTCAATCGAGTAACTCGCATCATAAGAGGTGTCAGAAGTACAAGTAATCACTAGCTAAAACACGGAATACTTTTGTAGGACAGTAGATTTCATTAGACCAATCACAACTAATAATTTGTGCAAATATTAATTTAGTTTTTAAAAATGTTAATAAAATGTATCTACAGTATAATTATTTTTCTTAGAATAAACTTTTTGGTGTCTTTCCAATCTAAACAGAAAGGGAAACTCCCTTATATTTCCACAAGAAAATGTGACTAACTGCTTTCAAAGTTTCAATCAGAACCGCCGGGTTCAAACTCTGAATTATCAACACGACAGCCTACAAGTCGCTACGTTGTCCCTAATCTATTACTAAATAATTATTGGTTACTTAAGCTACCGTGGCATTGCCCGATTTTACGCTATCACGTAATCAAAGTGTCACTAAATAAGAACATCACTAAAGAAGAGTCTTGCTAAATAAGAGACTTAGCCTACTAATGAGAGTTTCACTGAATAATGATTTCACTAAACAAGAGGTTCACTAGTTAAGAAGACTTCTCTAGGTAAGACTAACTCAACAGAAGCTTCGCGAAATAATTGTCTCAAATAATAAGACTATAGAAAGAAGAATATCACCAAATAAGACTTTCGCTAAAATTTTGCAAAATAAGAGTCTCAATAAGAAAAGTCTATATAAATAAAAGTCTATATAAATGATGGTTTCGCTAAATAAAAGTCTCACTAAACAGGTCTTACTAAATGAGTCTAACCAAAGAAACAGTGTCACTAAATAAGAGTGTCATTAAATAAGAGTCTCAGACTATACTAGTGTCACGAAATAAGAGTCTCACTAAATAAGAGTCTCACACCTACCTCCGAGTAGAATCACACCTAGCTGTGTGATAGTAAGCAGACTTTTAATCAAAGCCGTTATATCCATGGCGTTCTAGCGTTAAATCCATGCATACACATCCCTGGAGACACAACAGTCAGATGCTAACAGAACAAATTATCCGCCGGATACACAACTATCAGTGACGAAGTAATCAATTTTATCCTCGGTCTGATGACCAGTCATATTTAGGGACTTTCAAACCCACATCAATACGCTTGAGAAAACGTTCCTGTTTTGGTCCCTTACTGCAAGAAACTTGCAATCGTTTTAGCCGTAAATATAAGCACAAGTTACATGCAATTTACATAAACTAAGTTCCAAATGTATGCAAAATATGTGATGTATTATGTTGAGATTCTGTGGGTTTTCACACAATAATGAATCCCCCTAGCGATATATTGACGAAATGCACCGTTTGGTCGACCTTTTCTACTTATGAATGTATAGATTCTAACTTTAAGATTTTGTTAAAATAAGTACACAAAAGATACTGCAACAGCTTTGAAGAGTTTTTAACACTTTAGGATTTTTGAAACGGCGGCCGCATGTACAGAAAGTCAATTCAATCAAACATCCTATGAGAAGGACAGACGTTAATCCTGGCAAGGGGAAATAATTCTTCGCTTTTTAATCCTCGATAGAATCGATACTTTCATTAACGCGGTGAGTAAAAGGAGAGACCGATACTACAACGTGCTTCGTTCGAGTGATTTGTAGAATGTGAAGTCAGTAACCACGTGACAGAAATGGCTGTGAAACCGTTAGTTCTCTACATGTATCCATTGTCGGTTATTTGTGTTTGAATCTGTCACTCCATCAGCCAGAGCGATTACGTTAGAAGTTAGAAATACAAGTCTAGTGAACTGCTTTCTTCAAAGTAAGAACCGTATCATCCATGGATTGGAATCAAGAACAATAATTTTAAAATAATATTTCGATATTTTTGAAGTTCTATAACTCTTGCCGTCTTGTTGACCAGTTTGTAGGAAAGTAGCTAGACTAAACAATTAGTCCTTATGGAAAACACTTTTAAAGAATGTCCATATGGTGAGATTAGAGTTTAGATCTATTTACTTTTGTTTTTATACTACAAGCTTATATCACCACTGATGCCAGAATGTAAAGCTTATTTCTTTGAACTTTTGATTGAAATTCAAAGAGATATCTTCACTAACAGAATCTATAGCTGGCTATTTTAAGCCTGTGTTTTTTTTTTTAATTAAACCTGCTATTTTCGAATCCAGAGTTTATTTTCTATCATATGATGACCAGCAGGAGTCACTCACTTGTTCATTGTTGACCGCGGCATCTATTGTTGCATCCGCGGGTCGAGAGCTTCCAGTCCACAACTTTCGCTAGTTCCTACTCCCCGCTTGTGTACTCACGCTGAGCGCAGCAAATCGACTGTGGCCGCTCACACTACGTTGTATGTAGGAGAACAGACTGAGGGCTAATACCTCACCGTGAGTTGTAGAATAAGACCAGGGAGGAGAGGAAGGGTGAAATTTAGGTGCAGATGTGAGGTGGGGGTGGCAGGGGAAGATTTATAAAATTATAAAGAGTGTCAGAAGAGAGAGAGAGAGAGAGAGAAAGAGTGAAATAAGAGAAAGAACATGAAGATCGGGAGGTCTCAGATTGTAAAGGGTAATAAATAAAATGAGAAAGAATAAAAACAAATGGAGACAGAGAGAGATATATACACAGAAAGAAAATATGTAGACATGTAGAGAGAAAGAGAAATAAAGAGTGATAGAAAGATAGACAGAAAGAGATAAAAAATGTAGGCAGAGATAGGGAAAGAGAGATGGGCAGAAAGAGACAGAGAGAGAAAGATGTAGACACAGAGAAAAAGATGTAGATACAGAGAGAAAGATGTAGATACAGAGAGAAAGATGTAGATACAGAGAGAAAGATGTAGACACAGGGAGAAAGATGTAGACACAGAGAGAAAGATGTAGACACAGAGAGAAAGATGTAGACACAGAGAAAAAGATGTAGATACAGAGAGAAAGATGTAGACACAGAGAGAAAGATGTAGAGACAGAGAGAAAGATGTAGAGACAGAGAGAAAGATGTACACACAGAGAGAAAGATGTACATACAGAGAGAAAGATGTACACACAGAGAGAAAGATGTAGACACAGAGAGAAAGATGTAGACACAGAGAGAAAGATGTACACACAGAGAGAAAGATGTAGATACAGAGAGAAAGATGTAGACACAGAGAGAAAGATGTAGATACAGAGAGAAAGATGTAGACACAGAGAGAAAGATGTAGATACAGAGAGAAAGATGTAGAGACAGAGAGAAAGATGTAGAGACAGAGAAAAAGATGTAGATACAGAGAGAAAGATGTAGACACAGAGAGAAAGATGTAGACACAGAGAGAAAGATGTAGACACAGAGAGAAAGATGTAGACACAGAGAGAAAGATGTAGACACAGAGAGAAAGATGTAGATACAGAGAGAAAGATGTAGACACGGACAGAAAGATGTAGACACAGAGAGAAAGATGTAGACACAGAGAAAAAGATGTAGATACAGAAAGAAAGATGTAGACACAGAGAGAAAGATCTAGACACAGAGAGAAAGATGTAGACACAGAGAAAAAGATGTAGATACAGAGAGAAAGATGTAGACACAGAGAGAAAGATGTAGACACAGAGAGAAAGATGTAGACACAGAGAGAAAGATGTAGAGACAAAGAGAAAGATGTAGACACAGAGAGAAAGATGTACACACAGAGAGAAAGATGTAGACACAGAGAGAAAGATGTACACACAGAGAGAAAGATGTAGAGACAGAGAGAAAGATGTAGACACAGAGAGAAAGATGTACACACAGAGAGAAAGATGTAGATACAGAGAGAAAGATGTAGACACAGAGAGAAAGATGTAGACACAAAGAGAAAAATGTAGACACAGAGAGAAAGATGTAGATACAGAGAGAAAGATGTAGACACAGAGAGAAAGATGCAGACACAGAGAGAAAGATGTAGAGACAGAGAGAAAGATGTAGAAACAGAGAGAAAGATGTAGAAACAGAGAGAAAGATGTAGATACAGAGAGAAAGATGTAGACACAGAGAGAAAAATGTAGATACAGAGAGAAAGATGTAGACACAGAGAGAAAGATGTAGACACAGAGAGAAAGATGTAGACACAGAGAGAAAGATGTAGATACAGAGAGAAAGATGTAGACACAGAGAGAAAGATGTAGACACAGAGAGAATGATGTAGAGACAGAGAGAAAGATGTAGACACAGAGAGAAAGATGTAGACACAGAGAGAAAGATGTAGACACAGAGAGAAAGATGTAGATACAGAGAGAAAGATGTAGAGACAGAGAGAGATGTAGACACAGAGAAAAAGATGTAGATACAGAGAGAAACATGTAGACATAGAGAGAAAGATGTAGACACAGAGAGGAAGATGTAGAGACAGAGAGAAAGATGTACACACAGAGAGAAAGATGTAGATACAGAGAGAAAGATGTAGACACAGAGAGAAAGATGTAGACACAGAGAGAAAGATGTAGACACAGAGAGAAAGATGTAGACACAGAGAGGAAGATGTAGAGACAGAGAGAAAGATGTAGACACAGAGAGAAAGATGTACACACAGAGAGAAAGATGTAGATACAGAGAGAAAGATGTAGACACAGAGAGAAAGATGTAGACACAGAGAGAAAGATGTAGACACAGAGAGAAAGATGTAGATACAGAGAGAAAGATGTAGAGACAGAGAGAAAGATGTAGAAACAGAGAGAAAGATGTAGATACAGAGAGAAAGATGTAGACACAGAGAGAAAAATGTAGATACAGAGAGAAAGATGTAGACACAGAGAGAAAGATGTAGACACAGAGAGAAAGATGTAAACACAGAGAGAAAGATGTAGAGACAGAGAGAAAGATGTAGACACAGAGAGAAAGATGTAGACACAGAGAGAAAGATGTAGACACAGAGAGAAAGATGTAGACACAGAGAGAAAGATGTAGACACAGAGAGAAAGATGTAGACACAGAGAGAAAGATGTAGACACAGAGAGAAAGATGTAGATACAGAGAGAAAGATGTAGAGACAGAGAGAAAGATGTAGAAACAGAGAGAAAGATGTAGATACAGAGAGAAAGATGTAGACACAGAGAGAAAAATGAAGATACAGAGAGAAAGATGTAGACACAGAGAGAAAGATGTAGACACAGAGAGAAAGATGTAGACACAGAGAGAAAGATGTAGAGACAGAGAGAAAGATGTAGACACAGAGAGAAAGATGTAGACACAGAGAGAAAGATGTAGACACAGAGAGAAAGATGTAGACTCAGAGAGAAAGATGTAGATACAGAGAGAAAGATGTAGACACAGAGAGAAAGATGTAGACACAGAGAGAAAGATGTAGACACAGAGAGAAAGATGTAGATACAGAGAGAAAGATGTAGACACAGAGAGAAAGATGTAGACACAGAGAGAAAGATGTAGACACAGAGAGAAAGATGTAGATACAGAGAGAAAGATGTAGACACAGAGAGAAAGATGTAGATACAGAGAGAAAGATGTAGATACAGAGAGAAAGATGTAGACACAGAGAGAAAGATGTAGAGACAGAGAGAAAGATGTAGAGACAGAGAGAAAGATGTAGATACAGAGAGAAAGAAGTAGACAGAGAGAAAGATGAAGATACAGAGAGAAAGATGTAGATACAGAGAGAAAGATGAAGATACAGAGAGAAAGATGTAGATACAGAGAGAAAGATGTAGACACAGAGAGAAAGATGTAGATACAGAGAGAAAGATGTAGACACAGAGAGAAAGATGTAGACACAGAGAGAAAGATGTAGACACAGAGAGAAAGATGTAGATACAGAGAAAAAGATGTAAATACAGAGAGAAAGATGTAGACACAGAGAGAAAGATGTAGATACAGAGAGAAAAATGTAAATACAGAGAGAAAGATGTAGACACAGAGAAAGATGTAGACACAGAGAGAAAGATGTAGACACAGAGAGAAAGATGTAGATACAGAGAGAAAGATGTAGACACAGAGAGAAAGATGTAGACACAGAGAGAAAGATGTAGATACAGAGAGAAAGAAGTAGACAGAGAGAAAGATGAAGATACAGAGAGAAAGATGTAGATACAGAGAGAATGATGTAGACACAGAGAGAAAGATGTAGACACAGAGAGAAAGATGTAGACACAGAGAGAAAGATGTAGACACAGAGAGAAAGATGTAGACACAGAGAGAAAGATGTAGATACAGAGAGAAAGAAGTAGACAGAGAGAAAGATGAAGATACAGAGAGAAAGATGTAGATACAGAGAGAAAGATGTAGACACAGAGAGAAAGATGTAGATACAGAGAGAAAGATGTAGATACAGAGAGAAAGATGTAGATACAGAGAGAAAGATGTAGATACAGAGAGAAAGATGTAGATACAGAGAGAAAGATGTAGATACAGAGAGAAAGATGTAAATACAGAGAGAAAGATGTAGACACAGAGAAAGATGTAGACACAGAGAGAAAGATGTAGACACAGAGAGAGAGATGTAGACACAGAGAGAAAGATGTAGATACAGAGAGAAAAATGTAGACACAGAGAGAAAGATGTAGACACAGAGAGAGAGAGGTAGTTTGAGAAAGAAACAACAAAAGAGCAAGTGGTAAAGAGAGAACAGAGACATTGATGAGGGAAAAAAGTGTGAGAGAGATATCGTACAAGAGAAATAAGAAAAAAGTGTGAGAGAGATCGTACAAGAGAAATAAGAAAAAAGTGTGAGAGAGATCGTACAAGAGAAATAAGAAAAAAGTGTGAGAGAGATCGTACAAGAGAAATAAGAAAAAAGTGTGAGAGAGATCGTACAAGAGAAATAAGAAAAAAGTGTGAGAGAGATATCGTACAAGAGAAATAAGAAAAAAGTGTGAGAGAGATCGTACAAGAGAAATAAGAAAAAAGAGTGAGAGATATCGTACAAGAGAAATAAGAAAAAAGAGTGAGAGGAAGAGAGAGTGAAATGTTGTGTAAGGTCAATAAAGAGAGCAAACAAAAAAGAACGTGAGAGAAAATGAGAGAATGAGAGAAAGAGAAATAGTGAGAAAGAGAGAGACAGAAAAAAAAAGAGAAGAAAGACGGATAGAGAGAGAGAGAGAAAGACTTGGTAAAGGGAGACAATACATGTAAACGTTGGTTAGAAATAAAAAGGGGAGATAAGAAAGGCGTAGAAAACAAAGGGGAGATAAGAAATGTGAGATTGCGGATGTCTTGTAGATTCCCTGCCTTGTAGTGACAGTTAACCCAGAAATGTCATGACATGTCATAAGAATGTAATAGACTTTGTTGTCATTCGTCCGACAATGAAATAAATAAACTAGTCTCCCCAGTCAGTGCAATAGCTTTTATCTAGCGCCTGACTTCTCCAGGCTTAATAGAGAGAGACATCATGGCATTATCTCTGGAGACGTTTCATCATTACTAAGTAATTTAAATGGGAGGACTGGCCAGGGCGTGAATAGACTCGGCTGTGATTTGAAGGGTGCTGCTGACCAGGGTGTGAATAGACTGTAATTTACACTTTTCTCTCTTTAAACTTTCCGCCTTGTAGTTTGACTTCAGACACACAGTGTAGCAGAGACTATTGGAGAGACCACCGTGACACCCAACGTTGTTTCTTTTGCTATCAGACTGTGTCGCCCCTGCTCGGTGACTGAGGGGCCATGAAAATAGATCACGATGTGTGTGTATGTGCGTGCGTGTGTGTTTATGTGCTTGCATTAGCTGAGATAAACTTTAAATTTTGACTGGACAAGTTAACTTCGAGACATTTCACACGCGAAAAACATTTTAAAAAATACATTAAAAAAAAAGACAATACGTCCATTACACAACTTAAAATAAAATAAAATATAAAAAAAGAAATTAATTATAAAAATTTTTTTTCGCTCGAGACGGGCATCGACCTCGGAATGAGCACCATCAGCTGTTGTCTGCGTTGTCTGCTAGACCTGTTGCACCAGAGCTACTCTTGTGTTAATGTATGATTATTTATTGTTACTTTCATAGAGACATCTACAACTAGATTTAGATCTAGTCTTCTGATGTAGAACTATAAAGATCTAGCTTAGATCTAGGTCTATAGAAGCAATCTATATTGGATTTCCTTAAAAATACAAACAACTTTAAATTTAATTAACAACTCAGTTATCGAGGCAGTACGACTCAGAGCAAGTAATGGGTCACTGAGCTTGACCCATGACCCATATGACCCATCAAGTTCTCGACCCAGACCCATCATGACCCATTGAAACAAATTTTGGCGAAATAAAATATATCAAATTAAATCAAACATGGGACACATTAAAATTGTTTAAAAGTAAAAATATGCTTCAACCAACTACGAAATTTAAAGCACAAAAAGTAAAATGTAAAAAGATGTCAGTTTTTTATTGAACAAAATTTCATCTTATTGCAACAGTTTTCCTCTGTAACCATGCAAAATGACAGACAAAGCTTCAACTGTTTCAGGATGCATGCAGTTACGTTGTGCTGTAATGATGTGCCGTGCATTAAATGAACTAAAATGTCTTTCACATTCCGCTGACGAAGCTGATATGACAAATATCCTACTTGCGATGTCTGACAAAAGTGGAAATCGTTGGACCCTTTCTGCCCACCACTTCAATGGATTCAATGCACCAGGCATTTTGTCTTCTGGGACTGGCTCTTGGTTGTATTTCGCCATCTCTTGCTCAACCCTTTCCACCGATGTCAGACTGGAGGCAATGACTTTAGTTCTTTCACTAGAATGGGTCGTGGGTCATGGAGCATTGACCCATGACCAATTTGACCCATCCAATTTTGCGACCCATTGACCCATTACTTGCTATGGTACGACTGACTACGCCCTGTTTTTTTTATACCCAAATTAAAATGTATTTCCTTTTTTTACTTTCAATAATTCTTACAGTCCAAGTTTTCCTCGTGTGGCCACCGAGCTAGTAATTCTGTACTCAGCGATATGCTTCAGCAGTTAAATCTTTGGAAAAATCGTTAGAGCCGTTTTTGAGATCCACGTCCAAGTTCCACCTACCACTCTCCAGGTTGCTTGAAGTTCTGACTTGAATAGAGGTAGAGTAAAAAAAGAAAAAGCTAAAAAAAAAATAAATATTTTAGACCGGCTCTTTCATTTCGTTTCGGCATATCAGCAGATCTAAAAGAACATATATGTGTTAGTGAAGCTTTTTGGTTTGGTTCTTTGCGTAATGTTCTTCCTCATCATCTTAATGGATATCTTTTATCTTTTTGTTTTCATCAAATCATCTAGCTTGGCGCGTAAGTGGGTGTGAACCAGCGCGCGTGTGTGTACAAGTATCTGGGTGTGTGAATGGAAAGCGGTGTGTGTGTGTGTGTGTGTGTGTGTGTGTGTGCATGTGTAAGTGCGTTTCTGTGTTCCTAGTACAAAGAGCAACAAGAAGCGAACATTTTTTTCCTACATTAGAATTAAAAAAAAAAAAGTTTTTTCTCCTGAAGTTATGGGCAAACATTGATCTATTAGGCATTAGAAAAACCCCATAGACTTAATTATAGAGATGGATTCATACAAGCTTTTATGCGCTCCGACACTCGGGCTAAGACCGGAAGGGGGCTGGTTATCACGAATTCTTATTAATAAATTTTACACTTGAAGAAAAAAAAAAGCTGCAATGAGATTCGAGCCTGATCCTCCTGTCTTCCGGATTATTATATTGATGACTAAATGACCAATGAATTTCCTATGACGGAGATATGCCCTAACATTCAGTGAATTAGAACATGCATAGTATCTATCTATCTATCTATAATGGCAATGTCCTTGATGTCGAAGATTAAGGCTGGACATTGTACATTATTAATAAAAGAAATTTCCATAAATCAAATAAGAACATAAAACTAAAATGTTATTTAACCTTGGTTAGGCCATAATAGAATATGCATCCTCCGTTTGGGACCCCTCAACTCAAGAAAACATTAAGAAACTGGAACAGACACAAAATAGAGCAGTGAGGTTCATAACAAACGAATATTCGAATTTGACTAGAGTAACACATTTAGTAAAATCACTAAATTTAGAAAGCCTTCAGGACAAAAGACTCAAAAGTAAAGTAGCAATTATACTTAAAACACTGAACCAAAATTTTCAAATACAAAAACAAAATTTAATAAAATACTCTGAAAGACACAAAGATAAATGCACATTCCTCGTCCCATATGCTAGGACAAATTTGTACAAATACTCCTTCTTCCCTAGTGCTATTAGAGCATGGAATGGGTTGCCTGAGCTAGCCAGGAAAATTTAAGTCATTGGTTAATATGCATGACTAAATGCATGACGCGTAGGGCGTAATTATCTTCTTTTTTGAAGTAACGTCTGTATTATAAAAGATAAGAAGATATATTGATATTATGTTTGTCTGTTTATGTGTGAGTGTGTTTTATTTAATTTTCAATAGTACTTACCGATTGCGACTATTTGTGAATGCATCCCGTACATAGTACGTGCAATAAAGTATTGGAGCCCGATATTAATAAAATAATAATCCAGTGAAATAATTAAATACAATAGTCCACCTAATTGAATCCAATCTTGAACATGTCTCTAATTCTCTCATCAATCAAATCAGGTCACTCAACACTGTTCCTTTTTCTTCTTACACACTGTCTACTTGAGAGACGCACGAGTTTAGCAGTCGAACAGACTGAACAATACAATCATCATGTTGACCAGTGTTCACGGGCTAATAAAGAACAAAATAAAGGTTCGGGGGGGGGAGATTATCCTTTGATTCAAAAATGATAATTAGATGAAACAACGAGTTTACAATTTGTGTGTTGAGATGACTGCCCGCATAAACATGTTTCTGAGATAGCGTCTTACATCATGTACACATAGATGGCCAGATCTCACTGAAGACCATTCCCATGAGTTATCTATATATCACGGGCCTTAGGATATATCGTTTTGTTTGTTTTACAGGTTTCGGATGTTCCTTCAGAGTTGAAGATAGTTTACTTCCTAGTCCAAACCTCTCGCAAGACGACAGGGGATGGGAGCGGGCAGGGTTTGAACCCGGGACCATCGAAAAATCTGAACGACAGTCCAGCGTGCAAACCGCACGACCAGGCAGCCATCCCCAAGATATGATTGATACATTGTATAGTGAAGGAAACGTGAAGACAGATCTAGACTGGACATACTTACACATCCAGGAATGTCCTTGTATCGTATGAAGACTGTTAGCAAAAAAAAAAGTTTTTTGAACATTTATAAGAAAGCATTGAGCAGTTCAAACAGAAACAATTTGATAAATGTGAGCTCCTGATGCGTTACCTATTCAACAAATATCATGAGAATAATGTTTGATATGGTTTTAAGAAAGAAACAAACATTAACAAATAATTTTAGTTTGAGTATTCAGAAAAATGGTAAGAATTTTTATTTCCCGTCAGGGTAAGTGATTAAGCTGTACTGATGCAATGTACCTGGTACATACTTGATAAAGTATCTACTCTTTAAAAATAAAAATTACATTTTTTATCTGTCCTGCAAGTTCTACTTGAGTCGTATGTTGACTCAGCTGTGTGTAGGTCAATATCTTTAATAGTAAAGCAAAAAACATTTCTTAAATATTCTTGTCGTTCTCGTGAGCTGGCCCAGGTGTGCATGTTTAAAGCACTCACCTAGCATCAGGGGAAAGGGACTGGCCTCCAGGTAATTGAGTCGATAACAACGTCTGACACTGCATGGGGATCGCATTCATACAGTAGCTTTATGGTGGTACTTCTGCCTTTGAATACATAGCATGACTTGATATCTGGATGTCCAGACTTTATAATGACACTTCTGACTTCTTCACCTATCTCTTAGTCTGTTGGATCGTTGGGCTAACACACACAATTTGTCAACCGTCGTTCTCTATTCCTCTCTGTCTTGCCTTGGATAGAACCTTTTTTAATGACAGGCCCGTCCATTCTTTTTGTGGTCTTCCCATTGCTTTCTCTGTCTGCCTCTTCTTCTTTTTCCTGGTACTGTTCCCTGAAGGCCGGCCTTTGCAAGCCTCGAAGACCTTGTAATATGGCAATAGAGTTTTAGTTTCCGTTTTGTTTACACTAGTTAGCAGGTCATCGTGGGGTTCAATCGCTGTATAAACCCTGTCTCTAATCTCTTCGTTTGTGATGCGGTCTTCTTACTACCTTTAAATTAATGGGATGGCTTGATGAATCTTTCTTTATTGAAAGTGGTGGGAGAAAGTTTCAATGTTTTTGTTGATATTTTAAATTTATTCATGTATTCACTCAAAAAAAAAAGAAGAAGAAATTAATACAGGGATACTATCTAAATATCTCTGGAATCATTCAAATTCAATCAATATTTTCACCAGATTATCTATTATAGATTTAAATGTAAAAAATTTTTATGAAACTTTATTAGAAAAAAAAACACATATTGTTATGAAGTCTACCAACAAAACATGCATAGCCTAAATATATACATACATAGCCTACATACATAGCCTACGTACATACATGTATAGCCTACATACACACATGCATACATACATACATACATACATACATACACACATACACACATACACACATACACACATACATACATACATACATACATACATACATACATACATACATACATACATACACACATACACACATACAAACATACATACATACATACATACATACATACATACACACATACATACATACATACATACATACATACATACATACATACATACATACATACATACATACACACATACATACATACACACATACATACATACGCGGACGCCTTACTTCATGCTTTATACAAGTATATACAAACTATATATTATACTCTAGGAAATCTAGATAAGAACTCAATTTATACGTACTTCCAAATATCGAGATTTGTCTACAGATTAATCTTTCTTTTTTTGTTATAGAATCTTGGCAAAGATAGAAGACATAAAAAAAAGAAGATTGCTTGTCATTTTGACTTTACAAGGTTTTATAAAAAATACAATCACAAGCAAAGACAGACACACAAGTCTCTAACACTCATACTAACATCGCTAACAGACAGTCCACACATTTCTCTATTACTTATAACTTACATATCAAACACAGACACACATTTCTCTAACACTCACAATAATCTCTCAAACATTGTTTGTCAGTTGAAGACTAGACCCCCACAAAATGATTTCAAAATGTTCGTAGAGAAACGAAATAGAAATGTCAAACAATCATCAAGTGTGTACAAGGCATTGCTGGGCGAGTCTCGTGTTTCAATACAAACACCACTCTCACTCTATTCCTTTCAATGGTCTACTTCATTCACACCAAGAAAGACTTCAGGAACGTTTACAACTAAAGAGCCACTTTCAAACACGCGATGGACAGAAGTATCTTTTTTTTTTGTTCAGCAAAGTCTCTACTTTATAGACAAAATGTCTACACTACGGAAATGTTGTTACATTCTTTTGTGATTTCACAGTGTCTTTGTGCATGTATACATTATCTTTCTGAGTTACAAACCAAAACTTTTTGAAAAGAGATTGGCCTGTGATGCAAGATTTACACAATGTCATTTTCAAACTTCTTGAAAAGAGATTGGCCTGTGATGCAAGATTTACACAATGTCATTTTCAAACTTCTTGAAAAGAGATTGGCCTGTGATGCAAGATTTACACAATGTCATTTACAAAACTTCTTGAAAAGAGATTGGCCAGTGATGCAAGATTTACACAATGCCATTTACAAATTTTGGAGAAAGAAAGAATTGATTGACACGTATTCAAGTCAAAATAATTTGATACATACAAAGAGTGGGATGGAAATTTTCGGTCTCTTGATCTAAAGTCTTGATCTAAAGTCTTGATCTAAAGTCTTGATCTAAAGACTTGATCTAAAGTCTGGATCTAAAGACTTGATCTAAAGTCTGGATCTAAAGACTTGATTAAATGCTCACTAAAAAATTGATAAACTATTAAATTTACTGAAGGTTAAGACGTAAGATCTAGGTTGTTAAATGTGCCTACTAATTCGCCATTTTTTCGCACTTTGAACTATTTCTTTAGACTTTAGGCGATGCTATGGAAGCTCGTTTCCATCACGAAATGTTTGAAATGCTTATGATACAGAAGGACATGTGATACAGCAGGGATCGTGATATAACATGGCATGTGATACAGCAGGACATGTGATACAGCAGGACATGTGATACAGCAGGACATGTGATACAGCAGGACATGTAATACAGCAGGACATGTGATACAGCAGAACATGTAAACAACAGGACATGTGATACAGCAGGACATGTGATACAGCAGAACATGTAATACAACAGGACATGTGATACAGCAGGACATGTGATACAGCAGGACATGTGATACAGCAGGACATGTGATACAGCAGGACATGATATACAGCAGGACATGTGATACAGCAGGACATGTGATACAGCAGGACATGTGATACAGCAGGACATGTGATACAGCAGGACATGATATACAGCAGGACATGTGATACAGCAGGACATGTAATACAGCAGGACATGTGATACAGCAGGACATGTGATACAGCAGGACATGTGATACAGCAGGACATGTGATACAGCAGGACATGCGAGAGAAAATCAAAAGGTGAAATAGTGCAGTACAGACGAATTCATAGCACGACAGAATGTATACAACTTAGGCAGGGGAATACATCCCAACTCATGTGTCAACCTTTCTTTAAAATCTTTTAGAAAAGAAAAATAATACATTGAAATACACTAGTCGACCCACGGCGTAGCATACACCGTTATTTTGCAGGGCCGGTCTTAGGTCAATGCAACCGATGCGACCGCAGTGGGCCCCGCACTTTCAAAGGACCCGCGCTAATTCTATGTGTAATTTATTAAATAAAATATTTTATAACTTATAAAAGGAATTCCTGCAGCCTCCTGATTTACCAATAATTAAAAATCTTTTGAAAACTCATACAAATCTCGTGAATAATATAGACATAAATTGTCATTTTGGGGTGTCATTCAATATGGAAAACGCCAATCATACGCGCGATAAGTTAAAACGGCATTATGCATTCGAGACTAAAACTACGCGGGGTAGAAATAAAAAAGAGTGATCTTTCCATGACTTCTTGGTCACAACGGTTAAGTCCGGCCCTGCTATTTTGTGACGGACGAATACTACTTGTCCCCCCCTTTTTTTTTTCGTAGGGTAACTCTAGTCTGTCCGACTTGCAGAAATAAAAGAGTGAAGAGTGATCTTTCCTTTATGTACTGTTCAAACTCTTGAGCTGTGAAGAGAATTATATATATAGATATAGATTGTTATGAATTACAACTTACATAGGTCGTCTATATCGGTTTATTAAGAACACTATAAAGAATATACTATAAAATATATTTTAGTTCTAAATTTCTAGTTTCATAAAGATGATTAGCTCGCTATAAAAAAGCTTATCTGTTAAATGATAAGTCCTATCCATTGCGATAATAAGTCTTATTGATTCCAAATCTCCTCAAAGACTTCATCACTAATAAAATGCACAACAAAGAACCCAGATTCTGTGTCTGGCGTATGTGTCATGAGTTGGGAAAAGTGTGTGTGTGGGGGGGGGTCGTGCTTCAGTCCAAACATATAAAACTACGAGACTTAGAATCTGACCTTGACTTATATATCACATCACATGTGAAAAATGAGACATTTATTAGAGTATTAGATTCTTTCTTGAGCAAAAAAAAAATAGTCTAATATTTTAGATTAAAAGATTTTGTTGTACAATTTAGTCTTGGCACCACACTAAGTCAAAACAAGACGGTTATTTGAGTAGCCTTATTTTAATGAACACAATGAGTCAAGCTGCTGGAATGCCTTTTTTTACAACTCGTTCATATGTCTTTATAAATGCATTTAAAAAACGATCCTGATAATATTCATCCAGACAACTCCCTCTTTCTCCCCCCCCCACCTTTCCCAACTGGTCCAGACCAGTGAGCGGATCAGAGCGTAGTGAAAAAGCTAAAAGCATGAAACTGCGCTAAACAAAAACCATTGGTACAAATATTTGGAATTGCACGGATTCATTAATGTTAGTCTGGATATATAAAACAAAAGAATGACATGACTGATCCAAACTAATGGATACAGCTACGTTCAATTTAACATTTGGGTTTTAAAACGTATTTAAAAAAGAATTTTTAAATATTTTTTTTGGTTCTCAAAATCTTCTTCGTCTGAAACAAATTGGTCATTTGAGTCGCTGAACGTCGACGTTTTGTGCTGGACTGCTGTAACTGTTACAAACATCAGCCACGAGCTGCCCATTAGTTATTCCAGAACGTGACCTTCCCTTCCAGCAATGAGATTAGAAGCCCGTCACGAGATGATGAATGTCCGAGGGTCAAGTTAAGTATTTAGTCACTTTATCTAATTACACACCAGAAACTGAGTGAAAGGTTAAGTGGACACACGATCAGGCAGAACCAGAGCCCATAATGGCAGACTGCACTTTTAGAGTCACTCTGGTAGAGCTGTGAGCTAGCAGGTCACGTTGATCTCACTAGATAAAATTATAAGGTCAAATTGGTCTTACTCAGTGTTTCCAAGACAGCGTTCCTTGGAACACTTCTGTTCCTTGAGACCTGAACATATTTTCAATGAACTATTTGTAAAGAGTAGATTACGTTGGGATGGAATCCAAAGCAAAGACAGAGAATACACAACAATTTTATTACATCTTTTGGGTAATCGGAATAAATTCTAGAGCGTCATCACTACACAACAAAAATCTATAAAGGGATCTATATTCTGAATTCAGCCATAAACAAAAATCTACCAAGGGATCTATATTCTGAATACAGCCTTAAACAAAAATCTACAAAGGGATCTATATTCTGAATTCAGCCTTAATAAAAATCTACAAAGGGATCTATCTTCTGAATACAGCCTTAAACAAAAATCTACAAAGGTATATATATTCTGAATTCAGCCTTAAACAAAAATCTACAAAGGGATCTATATTCTGAATTCAGCCTTAATAAAAATCTACAAAGGGATCTATATTCTGAATTCAGCCATAATAAAAATCTACAAAGGGATCTATATTCTGAATTCAGCCTTAATTAAAATCTACAAAGTGATCTTTATTCTGAATTCAGCCTAAAACAAAAATCTACAAAGGGATCTATATTCTGAATAAAGCTTTAAACAAAAATCTACTAAGGGATCTATATTCTGAATAAAGCCTTATACAAAAATCTAAAAAGGGATCTATATTCTGAATAAAGCTTTAAACAAAAATCTACAAAGGGATCTACATTCTGAATAAAGCCTTATACAAAAATCAACCATTGAATAATTTCTGGTCTTGTTTGTTTAAAATTGACAGCAGTACTTGAAAACAAACTAGCATAATGTCAGTTCTGTTTCATTTCTATGTTGCCAGACTAAGTAGGGAAACAGTAGTCACACCAGATTCTAGAATTCAAATTGACCAATTTCCAGTTTAATATCAACAAGTTATGCTTTTTATGGACGCAATACATGTCAAATGTTTTACATGTTTCAGATGTTCTTTCAGAGTTGAAGATAATTACTTCCTAGTCCAAACATCCCGCAGGACGACGGGGGATGGCAGCGGGCAGGATTTGAACCCTGGACCATCAATAAATCTGAACGACAGTCCAGCGCGCCAACCGCACGACCAGGCAGCCATCCATGAATATCCAATAACATGAAAGTTGTTAAACCTTTTTTTTTTCATGAGTCTGAATTTTATTCATTTTGTAAACTTGAAAATAAATAATTATGCTAAAGTTACAAGATGGTTTAAATATTATTAGTTGTTTTTTTTTTTTTTTAATTCCACAGAATAAAAAGCGCAGAGTGTTCCGGTAAATTTTCTTAATACGTACAGGGTTGCATTATAGACAAAATGATTGGGGAAACAATGCCCCGTCTTAAATGTTGCCATGTTAAACTTTGTATTATTAGCCCCACCCTATCTAACCTCACACTGTTTAGCTCAAATATTACTAAAGAGATCAAAGGTCAACATCTTCTTTTGACTTATGAAGTTTCAAAACTTAGACTCTGTTTTTTTTTTTTTACCTATTTGTAATGTCTGAGCAGGTCTTGTTTTCATTTAAAACTAGAATCCTATTTTTTTTAAGAAGACAGTAATTTTTTTTAAACAAACTAAATTCTATGACTTTTCATTTATTTGTCTATGTATCCTTAAAGTCAGTGAAACTGACCAAACATTGTTTTATTGGGTCTATAAGACAAAAAAAAAACAACCAAACCCTTTTGTATGAATCCAATGTATGAGTACTGATAACTTAGTTATACATTTGGAAGTACGTTCAACTTTTTAAGTACGATGTAAAACATTTGATATCGTACTTTTACGTTTTCTAAGGTACTAATTACATTAAAATGTGTTTTATTAGTTCTTCTTATACTGTTGTAGCTATTAGTTATATGTTTTTCTAAAGCATCCCCATGTCCTATAAACAAGCATATTATTGTTAATCAAATATGAAATGTTTGAAACATAAGGCCATGTACCTGATGAACAGGTAAGCACAGCGTACAGCAGAGTCACAATACTAACACTCGGCTCTATAAACTTCTAAACTTACTTTCCCTTGGATAAATACCAGTCCACTTAACCTACTTGCACTATTTACTCAAGGAGACTATACAAAAAGGGAGAGAAAAATAATATTATTTATGACAATTAGGTTTAATTACGACAAGAATATAATATTTTAGTTACCACATGGTTGTCACGTGATAAAAGGGAAAACACAAATTTGATCATTGCCGAGTTATCGTTGGCCGATATCCAAAGCTAGTCTCCTATTGGACTTGCATCTAAAACGGGAGTTCTACAGCTTTAGTTACTTCCCTTAGTCGAAGACTTCCCCTAGTTACCAGAAGGCACAACGAAGGTAATTACTGAGCTAGACCTGGCCTTGGTGATCAGTCAGCAAACTCAAAGGGAAAACTGATCGTTTGATACAGCCTATCACTGCTATCAACTCTGCACTTCTCTGAAATCAATATGCAAAACAAGAAAGCTAAACAAATACAGCTTGAAACCAGGATTGTGGTTCTTTGTTGGCGTCATTACAACATTGCAAACAATAATTACATTTTACATTTTTCTGTTTTCGTCATTACTTCACAAAGTCAATAATTGTGAGATATTCTGTGTAGCAAGTTTTTGTGTTTTGTTTTTCTAAAATCTGACTTCTGTACTAGACATATTGAGAGAGATATGAATAACTTTTAAGAGTGCTTTCCAAACGAGGTTAGAGATACGTCATTAAAAGATTTCATTCCACAAGAGTACAGGAGACTTTCATGTACACAATATGCTCGAATATAAAAGAATTACATTTGTACTGAAATAATGAATGGCTGCGTTTTTTGAAGAACATGATCATCTATGGACCAAACAAATCTATCTTTAGACCGATAAATACATTATTTTAGAGACTCTATTTCATAACCTTTTCGTTTTATGGGTTTGTGATGTGTGTATTTGTAATTACATTAATGAAACATTGAATTAGGAATGGAACTGTTGGGTTCTAGCAGGCTCCAGCAATGGGAACTGTTGGGTTCTAGCAGGCTCCAGCAATGGGAACTGTTGGGTTCTAGCAGGCTCCAGCAATGGGAACTGTTGGGTTCTAGCAGGCTCCAGCAATGGGAACTGTTGGGTTCTAGGAGGCTCCAGCAATGGGAACTGTTGGGTTCTAGCAGGCTCCAGCAATGGGAACTGTTGGGTTCTAGCAGGCTCCAGCAATGGGAACTGTTGGGTTCTAGCAGGCTCCAGCAATGGGAACTGTTGGGTTCTAGCAGGCTCCAGCAATGGGAACTGTTGGGTTCTAGCAGGCTCCAGCAATGGGAACTGTTGGGTTCTAGCAGGCTCCAGCAATGGGAACTGTTGGGTTCTAGCAGGCTCCAGCAATGGGAACTGTTGGGTTCTAGCAGGCTCCAGCAATGGGAACTGTTGGGTTCTAGCAGGCTCCAGCAATGGGAACTGTTGGGTTCTAGCAGGCTCCAGCAATGGGAACTGTTGGGTTCTAGCAGGCTCCAGCAATGGGAACTGTTGGGTTCTAGCAGGCTCCAGCAATG
>JAZGLO010001686.1:0-40049 GCA_036873155.1 Biomphalaria sudanica | reverse complement strand
ACATTCAACATTCTCTCCAAGTGTCAAGCTGATCTGGTTAACCGAGTTCACTGCAAGTATAAACGTATTTCTATTGTTTATATAAGCAAGTTTCTAAGTTCATTACCTCTTTTAGCACTGACACTTAATTGGGTTTGCAGAAGATATATGTACCTTCACCTATACCTTAGTCTGTTGGACCGTTGAAGCACATCACACCCTCTTTCATTTGCCTTGGATAGATTCTCTTTCATTGACAGGCCCGTCCATTCTTATATGCTGTCTTTTCACTGCTTTCTCTGCATGTTCTTCTTTTTCCTGGTACTGTTCCCTGAAGGAGGGTTTTTGCAAGCCCTGATGACGTTGCGATAGGGCATAGATTTTTAGTTTGCGTTTTTTTTTAAAGTTGTTAGCAGGTAATCGTGTGGTCCAATCGCTGTACTAATCCTTTCTCTAATATCCATGTTTGTGATGCGACATTAGTATGTAATACTTAGGATCTTTCTGTAGCATGTCAATTCCATCGCAATGATGCTCCTCCCTAGTTCTGTAGTCAGCTTCTAAGATTCGCAAGCATCTAAGAATGTGGCTATGACCAGGGAGCACATTAGTTTGATGTTAGCATTGATTCTAATGCACTGATTCTATTACAGACATACAAGATTTCTAAGCTCCCCGTTAAAAAGAAAACTCTATTAATTCTGATAAAGTATTTACATTTTTTTCCTTTTGAATTAGGAATTTTCACGATCAATTTAAATCTTACTATAGGAAAAGATCACTGTTGCTAACTAAATAACATGAAGAACATAAAAATGCTTTTTAAAGAATTAATAGCATACCTTACAACTTATGGAGCGAATGGAAAATCGTTAACTCTTTCTCTCCTAACTGACGATACCAGCGTTGATTTCACCAGAATGTGGTAGGTAATTACGGAGAGAAAGAGTTAAAGCAGTTGTTGAGATCCGTGTCAACACAGGTTCCATTTTCTATGAAGCTATGAGTTGAATAGAGGTATTGTAAAAATAAAAAAACAAAAAAACAAAACAAAACAAAAACAATTTTCTACCATGACCTTCTTCCCCCTCTCTCCCGAGAACAAACCCTGGTTTAACGAATGTATAGATCAACATTTCATAATATTCCAATGATAAGCATTTAGATCTAGACTTAGAAGACAATACGCACAATTTTACTGAACATTCATTTATTAAACTCTGGAATCAATAAAGGCCTTACATTCAGTAATTCACGCACGCGATAGTCCTTTCAAAACTGACGCCAGATCCAGATCTAGACCTAGTTCTCTAGCGAAATTTAAATATATTTTTTTAGTTTTCAAAATGATTACGGTCAAACTACAGTTTTCCCCGTGTGACCAACGAGCTAGCCATTCTTTCTCAGTCATACACATCAACTTTTAAATTTATATGAAAAAGCGTTAGAGCCGTTTTTGAGATCAGTGTCCAGGTTTCACCCTCCGCCCACCTTTCATGATATGTGATTTGAATCGAGGTATTGTAATACAAATTAATGTGTCTTACAAGCGAACGTTTGAGAGAGCTCAGAATTTGATTGGACAGTGTCTGAAATGTGATAAAAAAAAAGAGGTATATTTGTCAAATTAAATAGCTAATCAATAGTTCCTATTTTGTGTACACTGGATACATGGGATATCTATCTATTTAGAGTTCACCGCCAAATTTATAAATGTCCTATGCATTGTTCTACACTGGTCAATATGAAGTTGGGGAGTTAACTCTTTCTTCCTGACAGTCTTAACTTTTCTTGTCCAAAAATGTTATTTTGCTATGGGAAATAAATCTAAAAGAACTAATTGAAAAAGTTCTATATATATATTTTAAGACATTAAATAGCAAAGTGTAATGACAGTTGTAAGACATTAAATAGCAAAGTGTAATGACAGTTGTAAGACATTATATAGCAAAGTGTAATGACAGTTGTAAGACATTAAATAGCAAAGCGTAATGACAGTTGTAAGACATTAAATAGCAAAGTGTAATGACAGTTGTAAGACATTAAATAGAAAAGTGTAATGACAGTTGTAAGACGTTAAATAGCAAAGTGTAATGACAGTTGTAAGACGTTAAATAGCAAAGTGTAATGACAATTGTAAGACATTAAATAGCAAAGCGTAATGACAGTTGTAAGACATTAAATAGCAAAGTGTAATGACAGTTGTAAGACATTAAATAGAAAAGTGTAATGACAGTTGTAAGACGTTAAATAGCAAAGTGTAATGACAGTTGTAAGACATTAAATAGCAAAGTGTAATGACAGTTGTAAGACATTAAATAGCAAAGTGTGATGACAGTTTTAAGACATTAAATAGCAAAGTGTAATGACAGTTGTAAGACATTAAATAGAAAAGTGTAATGACAGTTGTAAGACATTAAATAGCAAAGTGTGATGACAGTTGTAAGACATTAAATAGCAAAGTGTAATGACAGTTGTAAGACATTAAATAGCAAAGTGTAATGACAGTTGTAAGACATTAAATAGCAAAGTGTAATGACAGTTGTAAGACATTAAATAGCAAAGTGTAATGACAGTTGTAAGACATTAAATAGCAAAGTGTGATGACAGTTGTAAGACATTAAATAGCAAAGTGTGATGACAGTTGTAAGACATTAAATAGCAAAGTGTAATGACAGTTGTAAGACATTAAATAGCAAAGTGCGCTCTACACTGTCATTGACATGCTCCTGGGTTCGAACCCTGGCTACGATTGTTTGGGTTAAGATGTACAAATGTTTCAATCTGAAGGAACATAAAATAAATATTTTGTTTTGATCTGTGCGGGTCTTATGAAGTCGTTGTGAAACAACAACAACACTCTAACCCTACACACACACACACAATCTCCATAAACACACACAATCTAAAGGACACACACAAACACTATATCTCCGTAAACACACACAATCTTAAGGACACACACAAACACTATATCTCCGTAAACACACACAATCTAAAGGACACACACAAACACTTTATCTCCGTAAACACACACAATCTAAAGGACACACACACACAAAACTATCTCCGTAAACACACACAATCTAAAGGACACACACACACACACAACTATCTCCGTAAACACATATACGTGAAACCAGCAGCGTTATTTCAATCAGTACATTTTTTATAAAATACTCCTCTTTCAATTTGTTAACTGTTCTCTACAAAAGCTTTAGTTGAAATGCTCTGTAAATTTACCAACGAAAATGCTGCTGCCACTGGTCCTACAAAACCAAGTATGTACAAGAACTGGAAGGATATAGACGTTGAAGAGTTTTACGTATTCATGGGACTTATTCAGGTTCCCAACTTTAAGCTCTATTGGAACGGAAAGAGTTTGTTCAATGGTTTGTGGGCCAGAGCGTTCATAACTAGATTTCGTTTTCAACAAATTCTTTGCTTTTTGAAAGTAAGCAATAGAGATACTGAGGTGGCTACTGATAAACTGGCTAAGGTTAGATTTTAATTTGAATTTATTAGGAGAAAATGTATGAAATTATATCAGCCTAGTCAAAACATATCTATAGATGAAAGAATGGTTAGAAATAAGGGTAGGTATGCATTTAGACAATATATAAGGGATAAACCAACTAAATGGGGAATGAAATTGTGGGTTTTAGCCACTGGCGGATCGAGGGGGGGGGCGGAAGGGGCTATCGCCCCCCGCCCACTCGGCCGACCCCCCTCCCCGAAGAATTCACACAATTTGTATACGAATTTATTACTTATGTTAATAATATACACTAATTATATATATATTTATATTTAAACCTATTTCTAGATTATTTCGCCCCCCCCCCTCTAGTATGTTGGTCGATATGGTGGGGTCGGGAGGGGGCGATGGCATCAGTTCCGCCCCCCCCCCCCTAAACTTTCGAGTGGGGGGGCGGTCCAATTTATATGTAGAAATCACAGCTTGCTAACAGAATCAATTGAATATCTATATGATTAAAACTTGTTATTGGTATTTTAACCGATCTTTATATTATGTCGTTCTCCTGTTGGCCGATGGAGTGGGGATCGAATACCTCTACTGCCCTTCCCACCTAAAACCTTTGAGTGGGGGGTGGGGCGGTCCTACTTTTTGGAGAAATCATAGTTTGTTAACAAAATTAGTTGAATTAATATATAAATTTCATATTATGTCGCTCTCCTTCAGGTATTTTTGCCGATTTGGTGGGGTAGGGAGGGGCGATTGCATGTACTGCCCTCAACACTCTAGCCCTCTGAGTGGGGGACGGTCCTATTTTTACGGAGAAATCATTGTATGTGAACAAAATTAGTTGAATATGTATATAATATAAACTACGTGAACCCATTGTATATTATGTCGCACCACACTCTAATCTCAAATTTTATCATTAGTAAATATAAAATGAAAAAGGGCTGTACCAGGTGAGAGGGGCGATACATGCAATCGCCTTCCCCCCATGGGACAAACCAATACGTTTTCTTTTTGTATTATAGTTAAGAAATTACAAAATTAAAAAAATCTGTCAATAATTTAATTTATACATGCTATAAAATTAAATTCATATATCGAGTCGCCCCAACCCAATTCTTTAATGCCAAATGCAATCATTAGCAGATATTATAAAAAGGAATGAGGATTAATCGTTTTCACTCTATCGTCCCCTACCCTTTCCAGACAGAGTTTATGTAATTTCACAAGAATTTATCTTAATTATTTTAAGAAAGACTTTGCTTTGGAAAAGTTATAATTCAAACAACATTTTTCAGTATAAGAGTCACGATTGAGATGAGCTCTAAACCCAGATAATCTTTTCCTAGTCGCCTTTTTCCAACCTTTACTAAATCTGATATTTTTCTAGTTAAATAAGTTTTGGACTATAACTCACAATTTATGCTTGAATTTTATTGAATATTGTTTATAGTGTCACGTATTACGAATTGAATTCTACTTTTAAATGGCTTGCCTAGGGGAACGTGACAATAGAAAAAGCAGTTGTGTCACTTATCTTAAGTCTGAATTTAATCAAAGACTCACAATGAATAACAAAAAAAAATTGACACAAGAAATCGGAAGGTAAAATATCAACTTAATGTTTAATAAAATATAACTTGAATAGTACTTTTAACTGAATCACATAAAGCAAGAAAAAACAAACATTTACTCAATACAGAATTGATGGGTTGACCAAAACCCTTTTACAAAAATGGCATGTAAAAATATTACAATACAAGAGTTTGAAAATATAATTACAAATACAAGCAAGGCCTTGAAAAAGAAAAATCTTAACTTATACGATAAATAGGTATACCACGCACGGGTCACGCAATGTCTCCGCTATTCTGTCTCACGGCTGTCTCCGTATGTCTGTCCGTCAACGTTACACGGGCGGTCTTTTTATAGTCTACCGCGCGTCGATATCAAGACAAATCTAGTAGTTTCTAGAACCAAATAAGTCATCAATTTCCCAGATCTAGAACGCTCTTCAAAGAGACGAGAAAAAAGAAAAAAAAACACCCTCCTTTCAACCAGAGGTACACACATAGGTCAAGGACCGGTCACTGTCTGTGTGGCTTGACTCGCCGCGAAAAATAAAATAAAAAAAAAACTTATTACACAAGGGGCAGACAACCTACAGGTCAAGAAAAATAGTATCTAGGTAACAATGCCTAGATACGTAACACCTCCCTCCTAAAAATAAAAAGTTTACATTTCCACGAAATGGAAATCGTTTTAGAATAATTACAAAAATGATATTTACATTACAGAATGTATTTATCATGATATTTATAAAAAAAAATATACATCAAAATACTTTTTACAATCTTGATAAGGCATCGGCGATAACATTTTCGCTGCCTTTTATGTGTTTAAGATCTAGGTTGTACTCTTGTAAAAATAAACTCCACCTGAGAAGTCGTTGATTCTTGCCAGACATTTTGTGGATAAATGTAAGGGGATTGTGGTCAGTAAATACAACCAGTGGCCATCTGGACCCACTGATATAAAAATCAAAGTGTTGTATAGAAAGAATCAACCCAAGACATTCTTTTTCCACAGTAGAATAATTTCTTTGATGTCTATTAAATTTCTTGGAAAAGAAACAAATAGGGTGCTCTACTTGGAATTTATCTTCTTGGTAAAGGACTGACCCAACACCTGTGTCACTGGCGTCAATAGCTAACCTAAAAGGTTTTCCGAAGTCAGGAGCCATCAAAATGGGGGAGCTAGATAATATCTGCTTAATTTGGTTAAAGGCTTTCTGACATTCATCCGTCCAAGTAAATCGGACGTTCTTTCTCAGGAGGTTTGTTAAAGGACTGGCAATGACAGAAAAATTTTCGCAAAATTTTCTATAATATCCAGACATTCCCAAAAATCTTCGGAGTTGTTTCCGATCAGCAGAAATAGGGAAAGCTTGGATAGCTTCTACTTTGGCCATTACAGGTTTCACCTGGCCTCGTCCTACAATATGGCCTAAGTATTGGATGGAAGCCTGGCAAAAATCACTCTTACTCAGGTTTACAGTAATTTTTGCATGTAAAAGTTTAGTAAAAAGACAATGCAGTTGTTTACAATGGCTAGAAAAATCTTGACTAAAAATTACTACATCGTCTATGTAGGCGTGGCAATTCTCCATGTCAGCAAGCAGGGCATTTATCATTCTCTGGAAAGTGGCAGGAGCATTCTTCATGCCAAATGGCATCACTTTGTATTGGTACAGACCATCAGGGGTGACAAAGGCGGAGATTTCCTTTGCCCTATCAGTCAGGGGAACCTGCCAATAACCTGAAAGTAGGTCTATTTTGGTGATGTACTTAGCGTCACCAATACGATCTATGAGATCGTCTATCCTAGGGATAGGAAACGAATCGGTCTTTGTTACAGCATTTACCTTACGGTAGTCTGTACAAAAACGATAAGTCTTGTCCTGTTTAGGTATCAAGACACATGGGGAGCTCCAGCTACTGGAACTTGGTTCAATGAGGTCATTTTCAAGCATATACTTGATTTCTGACCTAAGTATGGCAAGTTTTTCAGGGTTAACCCTGTAAGGATGCTGCTTGACTGGAGTAGCCTCGCCAACATCTACATCATGCATTATAACATTAGTCTGTTTTGGTACATCAGAAAAAATGTCATTAAATTCATTAATGAGTTTCATGATAACTGGCCTTTCTGTCGAAGACAGATGAGACAGTTTTACATCCAAATTCTGTAGTACAAAATAATTAGGTATTTTGTATTGTCCAAATTTCTCCTTTACAATATCATCATCAATAGGAGAAACATGGCTATTTGAACAACTTTTGACTGTATTTAAAACACAATTACTCTTCTCTGAGTGATCTGGCCGAGATACATAAGGCTTCAGCATGTTTATATGACATAGCTGAGTCTTTTTCCTACGGTCAGGAGTTTTGATTGTGTAATTGAGGTCACTAATTTTGGTCTCAATTTCATAGGGACCAAAGTATCTGGCTTGCAAGGGTTGACCTGGTATGGGCAAAAATACAAGCACCTTATCCCCGGGAGAAAATTCTCTAACACGGGCCTTTCTATCATACCAGCGTTTCATGCTGGATTGGGTGTTTTGTAAATTATTTTTGGCCAGAACACAAGCATCATAAAGTCTAGTTTTAAACTTAATTACATATTCTAAAAGTCCTTCAGTGGCTGTTGGTGACAACAAAGTCTCTTTTATACATTTCAAGGGACCGCGCACCGAATGGCCAAAGACTAAGTCAAAAGGGCTGAATCCCACCGATTCCTGGACGGATTCACGGGTTGCAAACAGCAGCATGTGGATTCCTTCGTCCCAGTCTTTTTCGTGCTCAAAGCAATAGGTTCGGATCATGTTCTTGAGAGTCTGATGGAATCGTTCAAGAGCGCCTTGCGACTCGGCATGATACGCACTCAACATGCAGTGTTTGATGCCCAACTGAGTCATGACTTGCTTGAAAAGATTGGCCGTGAAATTCGTTCCTTGGTCCGATTGGATGGACTTTGGTAGACCAAATAGAGTAAAGAACTTGATTAAGGCCTTCACAATGTTTGATGCCTTTATGTTCCTTAGAGGAATAGCCTCAGGAAAACGAGTTGAAGCACACATAATGGTCAACAGGTATTGGTTGCCAGCTTTTGTCCTTGGGAGAGGACCAACACAGTCAATAAGTACTCTGCTGAAAGGTTCTTCAAAGGCTGGAATCGGCTTCAGAGGAGCAACAGGGATCTTTTGATTTGGCTTGCCAACCATCTGACAGGCATGACAAGATCGGCAGTACTGGATGACATCTTTCTTCAAACGTGGCCAGAAGAAGTGTGACATAATCTTATGGTATGTCTTGTGGATGCCGAGATGACCTGACATTGGTGTGTCATGAGCCAGATTCATGATGTACGCTCGGTATCTTTCTGGTAACACGATTTGATGGCATATTCTCCATTCTTCTTCGTTGGATGCGTCTGGAGGTTTCCATTTCCTGAAGAGCATATCATCTTGGATGTAGTAGCACGTTGATGCTAGCTCTGCCTCTTGTGATGTCATTGCGGTTTCTCGGAGTTTGGCGAGCTCTGGATCCTTCTTTTGGTCCTCAATCAACTGTTTTCGAGTTGATGCCGGCTTTTCAGAATTTGGCGTTGGTTCTTCTTCAAGAGAAGCAAAGAATGTGGTGCTCAAGTCCACATCATCTTGGTTACTGTTGGCTTTGATAACGTTCTCTTCTTGAGATGCTTTCAACCTCATTGCCCTTGTTACTGCACACGCTGGATATAACTCTAGGTCTTCCTCGGGTGTGGCAGATAAGTCGGGTGTTTGAGTGACGATGGGTTCGGCTATGCTTTCCACCTGCTAAGTCATTGCCTAACAGCAACGAGATGCCTTCCAATGGTAATGTTGGTCGGACACCTACAACAACCGGTCCAGTAATGAGATTTGACTTTATGTCGATTAGATGTAGAGGCACATCTATACATCCAAGCTCTACGCCTCGTAACAGGATGCTCTTCCCAGTCGATGATGATTTTGACAAAGGCAAGATACCCTCTAAAAGTAGCGATTGTGAGGCACCTGTGTCTCTCAAAATGGTGATAGGTCGTAGACTTGTAGAATCACCGGGTAGTGATACGAATCCTTCCGAAATGAAAGGCTTAAAATCCTCTAATAAAACATCAATTTTGGTTGATGCAGACTGGACTTGGGTCGAACTCTCGCTGGAGTCATTGACATCTCTAGGAGACGCAGTGGAGAAACTCTTTCTTGAGTCAGTAGAACATCTTTTGGATGTATTTGGAGTACTCTTGATGGAGTCATTGGAACATCGGGGTGATGTCTTATGGGAACTCTTGATAGAGTCATGGGAACATCGGGATGATGTATTATGGGAACTCTGGATAGAGTCATTGGAACATCGGGGTGATGTATTATGGGAACTCTGGATAGAGTCATTGGAAAATCGGGGTGATGTATTATGGGAACTCTGGATAGAGTCATTGGAACATCGGGGTGATGTATTTGAAAAACTCTTGTTTGAGTCATTGGAACATCGGCTTGATGTATTTGAAAAACTCTTGTTTGAGTCATTGGAACATCGGCTTGATGTATTTGAAAAACTCTTGTTTGAGTCATTGGAACATCGGCTTGATGTATTTGAAAAACTCTTGTTTGAGTCATTGGAACATCGGCTTGATGTATTTGAAAAACTCTTGTTTGAGTCATTGGAACATCGGCTTGATGTATTTGAAAAACTCTTGTTTGAGTCATTGGAACATCGGCTTGATGTATTTGAAAAACTCTTGTTTGAGTCATTGGAACATCGGCTTGATGTATTTGAAAAACTCTTGTTTGAGTCATTGGAACATCGGCTTGATGTATTTGAAAAACTCTTGTTTGAGTCATTGGAATATCGTGGAGACATTTTCGGAGAGTCTTGTACAGTCAATACATTTGAAACAGGTGGTGTCGAGGTATTCTTGATATGACTTGATGATGAGGGAGTAAACCTCGACGACCACTGTACTGTGCAAGCGCTGACTTTTGAAGGAGCTTTTTCGTTTCTCTTCCTCAATTTCCAGCAATCGTCAACTTTATGGCCTTCTCGTTTGCAGTAGGAACAAGTAGCTTTACTTGTAGTAGGTTTTCTGTCATTTGTACTGCTGTTCTTGATGGAGTTGCTAGCAGTGGACTCAGGCTGTTTGACTTGTTTTGGCTTGACATCCGTCGTATACTTGGCAAATTGATGTGATATTATATAATCGTCTGCCAACACTGCAGCCTTGTGCACATCTTCCTCGCCACGATCAGCTATATGCGTACGGACGTCCAGCCGCACACAACTCTTGAACTCTTCCATCAGCATTAGGTTCTTGAATTTTGCAAAGTCGGTGCCGATTTCCCTGGAAGTGAGCCATTTCTCAAAACGTCGCTCCTTTTCCCGCAGGAATTTTACATGGGTTTGGCCATCCGATTTGCGACAATCCCTGAACTGCTTTCGGTAAGCTTCCGGAACAAGTTCATATGCCTTAAGAATTAAGGCCTTAACAACATTATAATCTTTTTGTTGTTCAATGGTCAAAGAACAAAATACCTCTGCAGCTCTACCAGTCAAAACTGTTTGCAGCAAAGTGGGCCACAAAGTTTCAGGTACATTAAAATTTTTCACAGCAAGTTCAAATTGTGGAAAATAATTGTCAATTGTGGCTTAATTAAAGCGTGGAATTATTTTCAAAAATTTTGTTGCTTCAGCAGTATGACTGGCAGGGGAAGAATCTGGTCTTACATTAGCAGCTAACTCTAATTTTTTAAACTCTATTTGTAATTTCATTTCTATTTCTTTCTGCTCTCTCTGCTCTCTAGCCGCTGCAAGCTCTAATTCTTTTTGTTTCCCCAAGATAATTTCCTTCTCTTTTAAAGCTAACTGGGCTTCTATTTCCATTTGTTTTAATTTTATCTGAAGTTCTAAATCTGATTTACCCTCATCGGGTCTAAGGGTTTCTAAAAGGTCTTCAGAAAACACTTCCTCGTCTACATAATGGATTACAATGTTATCTCTGATTTCTTGTTTAAGGGCATTTGATTTTATTTTTAACCCTAAATGTTTAGAAATAAGGACCAGTTCCTTCCTAGTAAAAGCATCAAGCTCTTCCACAGAGGGATTTGCAAGAAAAACCTGAATATCCATGGCTAACTAACAACTATTACAAGCAAAAAAAATGTATACAATGTAAATATACAGTACAAAATCAGTACAACAAAAAACCTTAAGAGAGTTTGGTCAATACTATTGATACTTTACTTCCGACTCTTTGACACAAAAAAAATTTTTTTGTTAAAGTCAACTTCGCCTTTACAAAATTACTCAAGTAAGACGAAAATAGGTTCAGAAAAATATCCCGGAGGAGCCCCCAAACTTCTTTTGTCACGTATTACGAATTGAATTCTACTTTTAAATGGCTTGCCTAGGGGAACGTGACAATAGAAAAAGCAGTTGTGTCACTTATCTTAAGTCTGAATTTAATCAAAGACTCACAATGAATAACAAAAAAAAATTGACACAAGAAATCGGAAGGTAAAATATCAACTTAATGTTTAATAAAATATAACTTGAATAGTACTTTTAACTGAATCACATAAAGCAAGAAAAAACAAACATTTACTCAATACAGAGTTGATGGGTTGACCAAAACCCTTTTACAAAAATGGCATGTAAAACTATTACAATACAAGAGTTTGAAAATATAATTACAAATACAAGCAAGGCCTTGAAAAAGAAAAATCTTAACTTACACGATAAATAGGTATACCACGCACGGGTCACGCAATGTCTCCGCTATTCTGTCTCACGGCTGTCTCCGTATGTCTGTCCGTCAACGTTACACGGGCGGTCTTTTTATAGTCTACCGCGCGTCGATATCAAGACAAATCTAGTAGTTTCTAGAACCAAATAAGTCATCAATTTCCCAGATCTAGAACGCTCTTCAAAGAGACGAGAAAAAAGAAAAAAAAAACACCCTCCTTTCAACCAGAGGTACACACATAGGTCAAGGACCGGTCACTGTCTGTGTGGCTTGACTCGCCGCGAAAAATAAAATAAAAAAAAAAACTTATTACACAAGGGGCAGACAACCTACAGGTCAAGAAAAAAAAATAGTATCTAGGTAACAATGCCTAGATAGGTAACAATAGAATAATTTTTTTTCGGCGGCGATCCCGAAAGCCTTAATCTAAAGATGTGGTATATCTTATCTTTTCAAGGAACAAATCGGTTGTATTTGCAATGGTTGCTTCAAAAGATAGAAAAAATTGTAAACTTTGTTATAGTCATCACAAAATTGAAAGAAAGACTAGGTCCATGTGTAGTGCTTGTGGTACATTCTTGTGTTTCAGTCCAGAAAGAAATTGTCTTTTACTTTATCATAAATAACCTTTTTTTCACATTCAATGTACTTTTTTTGTGTGAACTAAGACTACTTTAAAGTTCAAACTGTAATTACTTCATTTATTAATGTTTTAATTCTTTGTAATTAATAATCTATATGTTTGGTTCATATGATTAGCCCTTTTATCAAGTGGATTTTGTTTTTGGCGTTTTGTTGTTGTTTTTATATTGTTTCATAAAAAGTCACCTCAGTATCTCAGTATCCTATAGAATTGCCCCAAAAAAGCATATATGACATGCAAAAATGTTTATTATTGATGAAAATAGTACTTTAATTCACATTGGCTTTTATACTTTTTTTAAATTCATGCCTTTTGTCATAAATGTGTATTTTTTGCAAAAAAGAAAAAGACATTGTCACAAGAATTGATTTCATCTACTAGACAAAGGATGCCATTCTGAATAAAATGATAGATAACTTGCAAATATTTGTATTATTTTTAGTTTAGAAAAATCATTTTTTATTAATTTCCTTAAAAAACAATAAAAAAGGGAAAAACTCAAGAATCTTTAAAAGTTAATTCGTTTCAGTTTGTTTGGTTACAACATAGTCTCTCCGCCACACCCCACCCCCCCACACACAAGAGATCAGCTCCAGATAATCATTATATAAAGTCCTTGTTTGCAGAGAATCATCAGACAAACGCATTGTCTCCTGAGACAGAAATATTACTGCAGGAAGTTTTCAGTTTTGTATATCTTCTCCTATACCAACACAATACTCTGTAGTGTCATTTGAGATCTTTCGGAACATCAAAAGTTGATCTTCTCATTTGACTATAGCACCAGTATGATATGAGATAATGTTTATCTGATGTATGCGTTTCCATGTATATATGTGTGTGTGCGTGCGTAAACGTTGAAACCAGGAAGATTGTTCACCTTTGTTGTTGTTTCTTTTAGATGTTCAACGTTTGCCTTCATAGTTTGTCATTTAGAGGGTCATGTACTTGGACAACTCCTTAATACATATTTTCTTACGGCTAATGACAGACGGTAATGTTGTTTTCTTGTTTGATGTCTTCGAATTGGCGAGTTCTCTGGACTGGTCGTAACAATGGTTTGTTTTGTTTTAGAAACACAATCATCTGGTAGTTTCAAGTCTTTTCTCCACACTCTTTCAATCTTGCTTTGGTTGGTGTTAACAGATACGATTATAAGTAGTTGTTGAACTTGTTACCTCTTTACTATTAAATATTTTATAAACAAAAATAATAAAAACAAACATATAAATAATGATGTAGCGACAAATAGCACAGACTCCGCAACATTTAACTTAGACCAAAAGTGACTTATTTCAAAACGTTTTTTTTTTTTGTTTTTTTTGGTAAGAAAAACAATGTATCAATGAAACATAAGAAAGAAAAACATGGCTGTGCTAACAAAAATGAAAACTAGAGAACTACACATAGGTAACCCTGCTGAACTGCCATTAAATGTAAGCTTACGACACGAGACCCTCTTTATAAAGAAAGTAAATAAAACCATAGACAAAAAGTTAGCTTATAGATCGAGTGCAACTTATCCGTTCCATGATGCTATAGACCAGTGTTTCCCAAACTTTTTCGTCTCATAGACGGTTTTTGGTAGACCCCCTGCTTTAACTTGCAAAGTTTTTGCAAATTCATCAACATTTTTTTAAAACTAATTTCTAACGGTAGTGAGTTGAAAAGAGTGAAAAAGTCATTTAAAGCTACATATAAAATTTGTCAAAGATCAATTACTCGTGTATTTCTTGATCCTTCACGTGTGGCTCAAATATTGAGTCCGCGGAACTGTTGTCACTAACAGGAGAAGGGGCAAAGGCGAGTAACTGTTGTCTAAATCTGTAAGCTTCCAACAGGTAGGGCTCATTAGAAGGAACACGGAATTTAAACCTCTGCTGCCTTGCAACTATACCCAAACATGGGAAAGGTTTTGTGGGTTAACCCTGAGGACAAATAAAAAGCCAACGACCATTAGGCAGTTTGCAGCACTCAGCGCTACTCCCTGTCAGAACCTGTGACGCCGTTGTTCCCAAACTGTAAATTTGTCGTTTGCAAAGAATTACATAAGAAGTTTTTTAATTTTATAACTCATGTTCCGATGTGCTCTTGAACTGTGTTGTTGCTTAAAGAAATTCTTTTAATAATATCAATCATAGGTTTGTGTAAAACAGTTTTTAAAATAACAATGGCTGGTACAATCATTTTTTTTTATCTCTAGTGTTTTCTGTATTATATCGTCATAAAAAGGCATTTTGATAACTTCTTGTTTGATAAGGAAGGAATGAACAATTTTAAATAATCAACGCTGTACAATGTATATTTCTTTTTGTTAAACATTAGTTACATGTAGACAAAATTAAGCTATTTAAATAAGTATTGAAATTTAATGCAACAATTTTTCGTTTGAATAGCATGATTAATATGCAAAGGTTAACTAAAGTACAAATCATATAGTAGTGTATAAAATAATTACACTAATGGGTTGTAAAAAAATATTTTAAGCCACAACCTGTTTAAATGAAATCTATTATCGTAGATCCCCGTATACATCTCATAGACCCCCAATTTATTTTTTCACTTTCGTAGACCCCTTGGAAGTCTTCGTAGACCCCTGGGGGTCTATATAGACCATTTTGGGAATCACTGCATAGGCTATCTAACCAGAAATAAGAGGACCATACGCCAGTTCACAAGCGCGGTAAAAGAAAATGGACAAAACTAATGTTTAAGAGGGGAATGTGGGGGAGAAAGTGTCAGAGTGGGCTGAGGACGGGTAAGTATTGTTCTATACTATTAACACTGTGTATTGGTCATTAGTAGCTTTGGAATGAATGCTGTCTTATGGTGTAGGATTCTTTTTTTTTCAGACAGTTTTTTTTAATGATATCTTTTTAATGCAGTTTTGATACACAGTTGTTGGTGTGTTGCTACAGACAGCTTTCTTTCCTTCTGACACACTGGTAGGGTTGTCGCTACAGGCAGCCTTCTTTCTTTCTGACACAGTCGTTGGATTGTTGCTACAGGCAGCTTTCTTTCTTTCTGAAACAGTCGTTGGATTGTTGCTACAGGCAGCTTTCTTTCCTTCTGACACAGTCGTTGGGTTGTCGCTACAGGCAGCTTTCTTTCTTTCTGACACAGTCGTTGGATTGTTGCTACAGGCAGCTTTCTTTCCTTCTGACACAGTCGTTGGGCTGTCGCCATAGGCAGCTTTCTTTCTTTCTGACACAGTCGTTGGGCTGTCGCTATAGGCAGCTTTCTTTCTTTCTAACACATTTGTTGGGCTGTCGCTACAGGCAGCTTTCTTTTTTTCTGACACAGTCGTTGGGCTGTCGCTACAGGCAGCTTTCTTTCTTTCTGACACAGTCGTTGGGCTGTCGCTACAGGCAGTTCCATTTCTTTTTGACACAGTCGTTGGGCTGTCGCTACAGGCAGCTTTCTTTCCTTCTGACACAGTCGTTGGGCTGTCGCTACAGGCAGTTTTCTTTCCTTCTGACACAGTCGTTGGGCTGTCGCTATAGGCAGTTTTCTTTCCTTCTGACTCGGTCGTTGGGCTGTCGCTACAGGCAGTTTTCTTTCCTTCTGACACAGTCGTTGGGCTGTCGCTACAGGCAGTTCCATTTCTTTTTGACACAGTAGTTGGGCTGTCGCTACAGGCAGTTTTCTTTCCTTCTGACACAGTCGTTGGGCTTTAGCTTCATACAGATTTCTCTTTGACACAGTCGTTGGGTTGCCGTTACAAACAGCTTTCTCTCTTTCTGTCTGTCCTCCTTTGGCTCCAGGATCATTCATATCACATTCATATTTATCTTAAAATTATTGTTATTTAGTAAATAATGATGATGGTGATTACAAAATATTTGCGACTTCTCTTGTTCACAGTTCATCATAGAAAAAGTTTTTGGGCACAGAAAAACAAAATACACTCAAAATTCAATGTTAAATTTGAGTACATATGACATGTGTAGTGTATTATTACTTGGCCACTTTACAAGCTGGTAATAACTGAAAACATACGCGGAGTTGAACATATTATTATGTGTGTTGGAGAAATAACGTGTACAAACGTTTTGCCAGACAGACAGTCAGACAGATTGATCAGATATAAACTTTGTTAAAAGGCTTCATTTCACAAGCGGTGGAAAATGTTTGGAAAAAAAATACATTAAAACCATGCGCTACATCGTCGTCTTTATCCAGTGAATGTTCAAAACTAAGGATGACGAGGACGTAATAATCTTCGTTTCTGAAAGAAAAAAACAAACAAAACATCTAGCCACATGCAGCTAGTGGCATAGAACAGATGATGAGCTAGTGGCATAGGGACCAGCTTGGGAGTCTGGGGTCACACTCGAAACGTCCAATTGGAATAAGGAGATATAGAAGAAAACAACAAACTATCTAGCCACATGCAGCTAGTGGCATAGAACAGATGATGAGCTAGTGGCATAGGGACCAGCTTGGGAGTCTGGGGTCACACTCGAAACGTCCAATTGGAATAAGGAGATATAGAAGAAAACAACAAAACATCTAGCCACATGCAGCTATGCATAGAACAGATGATGAGCTAGTGGTATACGGACCAGCTTGGGAGTCTGGGGTCACACTCTAAACGTCCAATTGGAATAAGGAGATATAGAAGAAAAAAAAGTCTAATCAAATTTTCATGAAAAGATTTTCTAGAGTGTGGAGTATGCATTGAACAAGTTATTACAAATGGAAGAGGTACCAAGCACAACATCTTAGCTTCTTGTGCCTAGGAAATAAAGTACTTTTTGTTATTTTAAATACAAATATAACAAACAGCAACAAAATGAACAGAAAAAAAAGGACAGGTGCAACACTTTACGTTGTATTAGTCTTTACCTTCGCGAACACCTGTGTGGAAAATGTCCATCATTCATTGCGAGAACATGCAGTGAAAGAATAAAAAGCAAATCTCCATTGAGCCTTAGATAAAAACAATAACAAAAAGACTAAATAGTTCATGCATTAAACTGGATTAACCTTTCAACTTGTGTACACATGAGATCAATGTGTTCTATGTCAGTCAATGATTACACAATAAAATGCTTGGAAAACATGATTCCTGACAACAGAGATGTTTAGAGGATTATTTTGTTTCATTTTACACAAACAAAATACTCTTCAAAAAGTCACTGTGTAGTCACCTGATGAAACTAAGCTATCTTTGAGTGATCTTTGGGTGATCGTGAAATGATCTTTCACTGATCTTTGAGTCGGATTAAAGTGCGTGTATGGAACGTGTGTTGAAGTAGATTTTCGTCCAACTCATCAAGTGACGATGTTAGTTAAGATAAATGTGATGATGTATGTAATGCTTTAAGTGATGATATAAGTGATGATAAATGTGATGATGTATGTAATATTGTAAGTGATGACAGTCACATAGCAACAAAAGATCTATTTGTCATAGACGATGTGAACTTGCATTTTGACAGTGAAAATAAGATGTACGCGGTGATGCTGAAAAACGCGCTAAAGTATCGCAACTTAGACCAACTGATAAACGTTCCGACACACGTGAAAGGCCAAACTCTTGACTGGATTGTTACAAACGCAAGTGAGCTTAGAGCCAAACTCAGTGTCCTAGACCGTGGCCTGTCTGTTCATTTTCTTGTACACTTTGAAATGCGTCTATCAAAAGCAAAAAGGCCAAGGAAAAACGTGACTTCCAGTAAACTTAAAGCCATAGACATTGCCTCCTTCAAAATGGACGTGACCTCTTTGGTGTTGCAAAAGAGTTGCTGGATAGCCTTGCACTTCTTGTCACTCGGACAGTCTCAGTTAGGCCATCCGCACGAATAGTCCTTAGAAAAACAAGACGAGATTCTGCTGCTACACTCTTTCGCAAGCTCCATTGGCTTCCCGTGAAAGCGAGAATCGATTACAAGGTCGCCACACGTTGTCATGAATGTATATATAACAATGAGATGCCCTTGTACCTTAGCGAACTGATCACTCCATATGTCCCTCAGAGAGCCCTGCGCTCAATGGACTGAACGCTTCTAGTCACAAAATCTACGGGCTGAGGGCTTTTTTGGATCCCCATTGATCTCACACAGACAACATGCTACACTACTTTCAAGAAGAACATCAAGACCTACCTGTTTAAAACTTTTTTAGCTCTCGTGTTTGTGTTTGTCATGTTATTTCAGTGCCTTGAGCCTACATTTTGTTTGTTTACAGTGCTTTATAAATACAATTATATATATCATTATTATTATGATTATGCAATTAATGATGAATGTGATAATGTATGTGATGATGTATATGATGATGTAAGTAATGATGTATGTGATAATGTAAGGGATGATGTTAGTGATGATGTAATTAATAAAGTAAGTGATAATGTAAGTGAAGATGTATGTAATGACTTAAATAATGATGTAAGTGATGATGTTAGTGGTGATGAAAGTGATGATGTAAGTAATGATAGAAGTAATAATGTAAGTGATGATGTATGTAATAATGTTATTGATGATGTATGTGAGTATGTTAGTGATGATGTAAGTGATGATGTTAGTGATGATGTAAGTGATGATGTAAGTGATGATGTATGTGAGTATGTTACTGATGATGTAAGTGATGATGTAAGTGATGATGTAAGTGATGATGTAACTGATGATGTAAGTGACGATGTATGTAATGATGTAAATGATGATGAAAGTGGTGATGAAAGTGATGATGTAAGTAATGATAGAAGTAATAATGTAAGTGATGATGTATGTAATAATGTTATTGATGATGTATGTGAGTATGTTAGTGATGATGTAAGTGATGATGTTAGTGATGATGTAAGTGATGATGTAAGTGATGATGTATGTGAGTATGTTAGTGATGATGTAAGTGATGATGTTAGTGATGATGTAAGTGATGATGTAACTGATGATGTAAGTGACGATGTATGTAATGATGTAAATGATGATGAAAGTGGTGATGAAAGTGATGATGTAAGTAATAATAGAAGTAATAATGTAAGTGATGATGTATGTAATAATGTTATTGATGATGTATGTGAGTATGTTAGTGATTATGTAAGTGATGATGTAAGTGATGATGTATGTATGATTCTGTGCATTTCAAATCTTTAGCCATTCATATTTGAGAAGCTAAATTCAGTTAGTTATTTCCCTTTGTTATGTGAATAGTCTTGCACGTGTTATGAACTGAATGGTTAAGTCTTCCTTGAATGTGCGAGAAAGTGTGCTAGTCAGTGAGGTCTTGTATCCCGTTCCAGGGAAGTTGGATAGTTGCTCCTGGACTGGTGTTTGTATTATTTCTTGAGAGTAATATAATTGTGTGCTTTATTTGATATTAAAGAGTTTTTTGGTATTCATTGACAGATGGAGTTAGAGCTGAACTATATTGAATATTAATTGTTCTAATTTGTGAGTAATTTGTAATTGAGTATCTAAGTAACCTCTACTAGCCTAAGGAGGCAAGCCAAAAGACAAGAGCAAGACTAGAACCCTGACACGCTCCAACCTTGAATGACCTTAACGAGCTGGACGGACGTGCATGTTCAACACTATCATGTAATTTATTCATGCAAGTCATTGTCTTGTTGCTGTTGTCAGCCAGACTAATTTAATCTCTTTCTCTCTCTCTCTTTCTCTCTCTCTCTCTCTCTCTTTCTCTTTCCTCTTTATATTGTTATTATTCTTACCCATGCATCCAATTAGGACTGTAGGCGAGCACCATCTGAGACACTCATTGTACAAAAAAGACAAGAACGAAATGGCGATGAGTTAATCTCCACTGAAGTTTGGAAGACTTACTAATGTCTACAAGTACTAGAGCTGTGTGGCTGAGACTTCTGTGTGTCTAATCGTTTAATCATCCTCATCAAAGATATTAATCTACTCTAATTACCTTTTGTTGAGCTGCTTTACCTTAGATAAACAACACATTGGTCAAGTATGACTTATTTGCATGGGTCTTTAAAAGCAATCGAGCTACCTCGGGACCAATGTTTTCTAAAACCCTTTTCCATTCTCTTTACTTCTACTGCTTGTCACGAGTTACAGTGTGAGAACAAAGTAGAGGTGTGTAATAGTACACAAAGGAGGATCACGTTTATTTGCAATATATATATATTCTAAATATGAAAGTAATAACCGAAGCAAACTGATTAACGGGAAAACCCAAAGTTCTATTTAAAACGATCAGACTTAATGCCCCTGGGATGATCTGGAAACGTCATTGGCCTATCTTTCAACTTAACAGTGCTGTCATTTTACCAGCTACCAGCTAGTGAGTGAAGCCCTGACACGATCTAAAAAACATCAAGCTACTAAAAACTTATTCAAAGTTTAAAAACACAACAAAACAAAGTTTAGAAAGTTCAACCAAGTAAAGTTTGAATTTTCTTTTTTTTTTTTTTTTTTAATCCGTCATCCAATGTCAACAAAAACATCCATGACATTAAGTCCTAGCTCACTTCATTCCTCACCCTGACAAGGTTTGTGCTTATTTGTAGGGTTAAGTAAAATCAATGTCGTTGAACTATTGACAACAAACTCTGGACTGCACTGGGCCCTATTGTTGACTACCTATTGAGTCATTATCAACTCAATTCTGCTTTTCAATTCTAATAACATTGCAAATGATAAATTTTGAAGGTTTTTAAAAAAGTCTATACACATCTTGGTACATGCATATAATTTTTATATAAAGTTTAAAAAAATTAGTAAAATATTTACAGACATTTAGTTTATAAAACATCTCTAAATAAAGACAGGCCTTGTTATAGTTAAACACAACTTAAAAAATTCACAGTTCTTAGCTCCAATATACAAAAGAATACACCTTAGCACTTTGATTAGTGTGTTGCAATGCTCCCCTTTCGCAAGTCTTTCAAATATGGGTTGAAATTGTAGCTGTTTTTTCCATTAGGATTCATTTCTATTTCACACACATTGGAAGTGTACCAAGGGCCATTTAAAAGTTAATGTAGAGATATTATGTGCATTTTAAAGTCATGAAATTGTGGGATTGACACCGTTTTGTGCTTCTAATACCTTACTTCAAATACAATTACACTAACTAAAAAAAAATGCCAGCAGATACGGTCTACCTGTGATTGCATGCCAACTGCAGACTTCCAGGTAACTCGCAGGATTTCTACTTTTTCTAATAATTGCCTTGTACTAAAATGCCTTTAATCAGGAGGACAGGTGATTCTTCAGTTCATCTCATTGTCAGAACAGACACCTGTCAAATTGTAACAACAGAAATAGAATTGTGCCCTTTACCTTTTAATTCAACTAGAGAGGATCAAGTCTGTAGTTAGTATTTGTTAACTAATGATCACATTTTAAACCTATTGTAAATAGTGAGGAGTCAATAATATTTGCTATGCAGGATGTCAACTCTATTTACTGTAGGCATTAGGACATTTGTACAACGTTTATACCAAATAACATTTGTTTTAGGCAATCGACATTTTAACCACTTCTACTCATATAATTGTCATCAAATTTTGCATACAAGCTCAAGTTCGATGACATGTTCGATGATATGTTCGATGACAACACATAAATACATAAATAGATCAAACAATTAGTTAATCAAGTCGTAATTAATTAATTTCTTTCTCTATGAAAGATTTACCGAACTAAGGAGATATAAGCCATGAGTAGAGAATACGGCGATTAGAGATTTAAAGATAGCAAGAGCCAATAAAAAAATTAATTGTTTATGTAAATATCATATCAATAGAACTGTATGTATTATAATGAATTACACAGAAAAAACTTTGGTAAATAGCATTGTCTTAATTCGGCTACTATTTACAAAAATATTTTTTTTCTTAATTTAATTTTCATAATTAAAAGTGTATGTAATTTGAAATCCCTGTTATTTTATAGGTGAAGCAAAATAATTATCAATAAGGATTAAATGTGTTGAATTTCAGCAAGCGTGGTCAAAAGCTGTATTTTGTTGAATGAAAGTGACTTAACTTCTAATTCTGAAACTTTATATAATCAGTACACAATATCTACATACAATGATTGATTTGTACAAATCGATTTTATGATCTTAAATAATCAACATTTAATAAATTCTCAGATGTGCCAGAAAATAAAACCTCATTTAAAATAAGAATACATTTTAAGCACACCTCAAATATTTAGGAATAACTATAAAACCAGTAGCTTCATTGATTACTATTTCTCCAATTATTTCTGACCTTATCACATGGATCCTTTGCTATAAAACCACATAGAGTCGCTTTCATTGGGCTAGGCTTTATTCCAAAAACGTCGGCCATTGTCGAGGTTTTGCGAATTACTCAAGGTACATTTCTTAAATAGAGGTCAAAATTTGTGTTTTAAACAAGTTGTACATCTGGAAATAATAAATTTCTTAACCTACATTCAGTATGAATATCTCGACGCGTGAATGTAACCCTCTGACTGTTTACTCACTTGTGTCCTGCACCAAGTTGGGTGCTAAAATTCAGTATCTTTTGATCATCACAAAAATATTCATCAAAAATAACATGCACTGGTGGATCTAGAGCTTTGCAGTGAGCGTGGGGGCGATGTCCCGAACCAACATCCTTCCCTTCCTCTAGGATCCGCCAGTGAAAACTTGACGATAGCCAGGAAGACACCTTACCATTGCCTTTACATATCATCTTGATCTATTTCAAAATGTGTCGTCTGCAGAAAAGGTAAAACTTCATTCGTAAATAAGGCTAAACTTTATTTATAGACAAACTCTTTCTCTTAGTTTGTACTTTTAAGTTTTAAAATAAACACGAAAACAAAACAAAACTCAACTAAAGACTCACAAGCAGGAACTATTAGAAACATAAACAAAGACAAAAAGCAAGTCTCTGTCTCCACGAAATTCTACGCCAGTTTTTTCCACGCCACATTTGTACTTCAATTACCCGATGAACCTGAACTGTGTGCCACGTTAATGGAGCATCCACTTCAGCAATGTTTGAATAGCACATGTACGGGTTCTGTTCTCTTTGCTTGTCCCTCAACTGGGAACTCGATAAAGTCAAACAGTAGACTTTTCACGAGATTCAACCATTTCAGCCGAAAATGAACATCTGAAATAAAATTTAAATACGTTTACACACAGATAATAAACACAGATGTGTCAAAAGAGACGATTTGTTTTTAATTCAGGCATCTCTAGTCATAGACATAACATATTATCAACATAAGATATAACATGTTATCAATATAAGCCCAGTTCGAAATAACGTTATCAATAGAAGCCCGTTTCATACAATAACCATCATCTTGTTTTAGTTTAACACAAAATTTGTTGACTGGATTATCTTTTTTCGTTTTTCGAAACCCAGCAAACTTTTCAGTCAATTTCTTTCCAATATTCTTTCTCCACTTTATTAGGACTTTGATATTTTTCTCATGATGTTTTGTTTCGTATTGTTTCAAAGCAGTGAGACGTATACAATTGACTGTCTAATAGCGATACTTATAAAGTCAAAATGTGATCATTTTACTTCAAGGACTAATAATCATACTGATACATGGAAAGTCTAATATTGATGAGTATTTATACTCCATGAGGTCTAAAATCGGCACCTAGACGCTAAGTAATACAACCTTAAATTTCAATGATACTAATTGTTATTGGCTGGTAGTTTCAAAAATATATTGAAATATCTCTAGACTTTAACTCTGATAATTTTGCAGGATGCTGAACCTGTCTAAAGAGTGAAAAATACATTTAGTTCGTAAGCGAGTAGTTCAACAAGTCTCGACAGGTTCTAAGGTTTAATGACAACCTTCTCGTCCTAATCAGTAACACCTTGACGGTGAACACTGAACGTATTTTGTTTAAGTCTCAATTTCAAAGCACATCTATTTATTTGTTCACATTTTAACTCCTGGTGTCAGCCACTTGGAACTTTCGAGAATAACTTGAACATGTATTTCCTGTCCGTGGAATTCAACAAACTCGATCTTTAATTGATAGACTTGTTCAGGAATTTCAGTTGTTTTTTTCTCTGTTCGTGGTTAGTTGCAGGTTTTAACCCTCTTCCCTCACATGGAAATGCAGCGAACATAAAAAAAAATTCACATTCAAGATCGGAGCACAAAATAAATTGTTATATTTAGAGGCAGCTGACGATATTACAAAAAAAAATTGAAACATTTTAGATATACATAAATAGGAAAGCAATGTTAAATATGTACATCAAATACAAAGGTATGCAAAATATATGCACAACATCTTGGGTTAGTCGATATCAGTTAATTAAAAAAAATGTTTTTGTGGCACCGTGTACTAGTGAACTGTTAATTTTTTCCTAGTGTGAACTAGTTGTATAAGTAAGTGGATGTAACAGAGACCAACACATCAAACCTAGGGTCACGTGATTAGATCCATGGTAATATAAAAACACAATTTTGAGAACGAAAGAGTTAAAAAAAAAAAAGATTAGTTCATGATGACAAGACTTAACCTTTGAATAGTATTAAAAGATATGGGTAATCCTAAGCTGATGGTGTGAGAGTTGAGTCCTAAACTGATGGTGTGAAAGTTGAATCCTAAACTGATGGTGTGAGAGTTGAGTCCTAAACTGATGGTGTGAGAGTTGAATTCTAAACTGATGGTGTGAGAGTTGAGTCCTAAACTGATGGTGTGAGAGTTGAGTCCAAAACTGATGGTGTGAGAGTTAAATTCTAAACTGATGGTGTGAGAGTTGAGTCCTAAGCTGATGGTGTGAGAGTTAAATTCTAAACTGATGGTGTGAGAGTTGAGTTCTTAACTGATGGTGTGAGAGTTGAATTCTAAACTGATGGTGTAAAGATAAAAGTATCTTTTAACTCAGCCAGTGAATCATCTCTACTGGCTTATCTGAGAGAGTAAACCAATAAATGCGAAATAAATTCAACCCTCCCCCCCCCCTTGTGTTTTATTGTCAAGGTCTAATCTACGTTGGTAGGTTATGATCAGTTCTATCGAATATACAATCTTATCCTAGACCTAGACCACATCCTCTTTTAAATGTTGAATTAAACTTCTAATGTTAGCAATGAACTTATCAAATATTATGTGGAAAAAATTCCTAAGAGAACGTCCTTACTTTTGTAAATGTTACTTATAATAATTTTGTTACATAAACTGTAAAAAACAACACTACTTAACATTGCTTATACATTTGTGGAAAGATGTCCGACACAATTAAAAATAATATATCTTTATGCTAAAGTGTCAAAGGATGTCATTAAATATATCAAGAAATAATTTTACTGTGGTATCCATGCATACACATCAGTAGTAAAAGCCATGTAAAAGCAACAGCACGAAACCAAATACTAATTGGGGAATGAAAAGTGACTGTGAGGTCCCGGCTTTTAAGGGTTAAACTGGCTGTTAGGTCCCGGGTTTCAAGCTTTACTGCAGAGCAAATAAAAATGTTTCTTTGAAATTTGCCATAGCACCAAATCAAATTATTTATGTCTGAGTCATGACAGGTAATGAAAAGTGTACCTTCACTTAACATGCCTACTCAATTGTATGCTTTATATTCAAGTTTCTTTCAAGTATGTTTTAAATTAAGCAGAGCTGCTCACGTCGACAGAAATCTTGGCCAGCGATGTGCCGTGAATCGCATTGGAAACTCTTGAAATAAACGCTGAAACCAGAAGAAATCTGATCTGTAACAGTAACAGATGATTCTTTAACATCCACCAAGTTTGTGTTTTTTTATTCTCCATGAGCTCGTCTGATTTGTTATAAAGCTTCTATCAACTTACTCTGGCACAAATATTTGACATGTAACTTCTCACACTTCCCATTCTCGAATCAAGTTGAAACTTTGCACAATTATTGATTGTCCCCAACAAAATTATGAATAAAGTGCGAAGTTCGAGCGCATTAAGCCCGCTGGCAGCAATTTTCAAGTTTGGATTTTTATAGCACCGTAACGGTCTGACCTATGAAAAAACTGATAGTATCTCTGAATTCCTCGTCCTTTTTTTTTCTAAAAAAATAGATTGGATTTAATGTATCACTAGGCTTAGTTAAAATTAAATACGAAGTCAAAGAGGTGTAGGGTAAGTATCGCCAAGCGTACTTTTCCTCGAGCGGATTTTTCCCCAGTTAGTAAGCTCGATCGGGTTGATGGAAGGTTCGAACAGATCAAAGAAAATATATCTAAAAACATGTTTTAATATTTAATTTTTACTATAAAGTCATTTTCTTTTTACTCCAGCGCAAGAACACCATCCATTGCACCATTTCCCACCCTCCACAACTTCAAATAGTCTCTTTAAGCTGATGAGCAATCAGACTTAAAAATAGCCTTAAGCCCATTACCCATTTCCTTCACTACCGGGTAGTAAAAAAGAATAACTCCACACCTCCTGAGTTTGACCTCACCATGAACTTAGCCTTTACAAGGAAAAGAAAATAGTATGTGTAGGAAGGGAAGAAAAAAGGTGCATGCGCAGTGGCAATATAGTAGTAATTAGGTAAACATTCAAATACAAAAGTTTTAGCAATAAAAAGTGAACTGTTCGAACCTCTTGACAAATCGGGGCTGCTCGAACTTCGCACTTTCCTATATGAATTGACCACAGACCTATATATATTATTTCTAGAGACAGGACATGGAGATCTTTTAACACTACAAAAAATGTGAAAACTTTTTAAAAAGATGAAAAAAGGCGTTGTTTTGTAAAGTGGTTATAAGGAGTACAGTTGTTTTTTTTAACCCTAACCTATGTAACATATAATTGAATGTTTAGATCTAGATCTAGTGATTAAACATAAAAAAAAGAGCCCTCTCGTCTCATAATTATTATTTTGGACATTTTAAATACAGAAAAACAAAATCAATCTATTTAAATGTACATATTATGACCAAATTCAATAGACGTGAATTATTTCGATCTAGAATTTTATAACATTATCTTCATGGAAACTAACAGGAAATGGCTTTATTTCGTGAATTTGCATGAATATATTGTTCTGTGGTTAATACAGTCTATCAATATATATATATATATATATATATATATATTTATATAGGTCTGTCAGTTGATCCATCGTGGATAATGTCCATAATCCGTTTTCCAATCTAGATATAATATACATAAGTCTGTGGAATTAAGTAATTAGTGGTAATTAATTAATTTTGTTTCATATTGAAAAGGGAAATAAATCCTACAATATTGAGAAATATTGCCGTTCTTTCTACAATATTACCTTTTTATTTATTATAAAGTATTTTTTTGTATTTTCTGGAATTCTCCATAATGTAGGTTACATTTGGTTCACCCTAAAACAAACAAAAAAAAATTCCCAAGGTCTGACCTATATCTTTAATTAAGTAGCTCATTACCTCAGATGTTCATCTTTCGTCCATCTTATTAAAGAACATTAACTCTCTAGTCAAGCACTTTCTTTGAAGTTCATTACCTTCTCTCCCTTGCCTAGAGCTTGCGTCTCTTCTAATACAAACCACTTTTGTACATTCTAGTAAAAGTAACTATCATGTGAGTTATATGGTAGCTTAGATGCTAGTCCCAGACACAAGCATTTGAAAGCAGACGTAGGGAGCGCGGTCTTTGAATTACTCAACGTGTATGTCTTTATAGACTCTGGGTTTCTGGTCGCAGTCGTTAAAGAAAGCAATGAAATTAATATTAATAAGTGGCCCTAAGAAATAAAACTAGAAGCTGACTTGAAGCTGAATGATAAACTTCATTGTAAAAAACTTGTCTCTTTAGTTGTATTTCTTTTCTTTCTTTGTTTTGTTCATTTACCCAACTTGCTCTTCCCGGACTAAGTTGGATCAAATCTAATAAGTTACTCTTCATCTAGAAGCAGCCGTGGTCTATCAAGAGACTTGAATATTTAGCAAGCTAAATAATTTAAAAAAAATCCTTATTTAAAAGAACAAAGCTTATCTAAGGGGAAGAACTCCACACATACAATAATATATAAAAATAATGTAGAAGTTATTTCTTCTTATCTTATCTTATATAATACAGACGTCACTTAAAAAAAGAAGATGATTACGTCCTATGCGTCATGCATTTTGTCATGCCTAAGTCATTTCCCTTATACAATATCAAATACAATAATTAATTAGCGATGTATGGCCTTCTTCAGTCGCAAAGTGACTAAAGATCATCTCAGGAAATGAGATGAATGCCTGGGATTAGCCATGGTCGGAGCGATGTCGTCCACACAGCAGTTTCCCCCTCTTCATGTAGCCGATGTATCCAAAGAAACGGCAAGTGTCGATATAGTTTCAACTTGATCCCAGAAAGGGATGTAGGAGAAATAGCATGTACAATTAAATAACGGCACCAAACCCTACACATTTGTCAATACTGGAGGATTAATTTCCCTTATTAGTATCAAACAAAATAAATAATTACCAGTAGTAAATTTAATAATTGTTTTTTTTTTAATTGATTCATGTCTTGTGCATGTTTAAACTTAATCTAAAGATTCGTGTTGGAGAAATAACGTGTTTAAACCTTTTGACCAGGCACACAGAGTGAATTAATATCAGCTTTGTAAAAAAACATTAAGATACTTAAAAGAAACAACAACAAAAAAATAATGCTTATATAGGTTATATCATGTGTAATTGTATCAATTGGTCGTCATTGAAATTGTAACAGATCTAGACTAACAATATTAAATCTGCGCAATTAGAAATATTTTTACCGAATGTTTTTGTTTAGCCCACTATCATGCATTTCTGTTTCTCAATGCGCTGTGATCCTATCACGTGATGTGTGGGTCCAGTTGGGAAAGGGAGGGAGAGGACAAGGCTGTGTGTTGGTCTCGTGTTGGCATAAAACAATAACGTGTGCACTCAGGACCTATTCAAGGGGGCTAATTCAACTTATACCACCACATCTGTTAATTATGATTTATTTCCCTTGTTCAAGATTAACTAATTGTTTAATTTTTTTTTTTTATTGATTCTTGTTTTGTCAGGTAAAAGAAATAATTGTGCACAAGTTCAGATTGATCAAGATTGGCTGTGGTAGAAATGACCTGTAAAAACTTCTTTGACAGACAGACAGACAGAGTGAGTTGATATAAGCTTTGTAAAAAGTATATTTTTCACGATGTTAACATATAATATTAAAATGATTTTTCTTTTACACTTAGTTACTTTGACAAGGATTACTATTACATTTATTAAAACTTTACTGCTTCTATTTGTATTGGACGATAAAGAGAAAAGCGTTAAGTGAAAGATAGTAATGAATGCACAAACCAAACATACATCATGCTAATAACGCACTTATGAGGGTGCAAGAGAGTAAAAAAATAGTAATGCTATGCCAACCACTTTCATATCTTAATGCTTGATGGAACCGCTGCCCCATCACATCAACTTGTGACTCTCTTTACTGCTCAAACTTCTTGTGTGAGGTGTGACTGAGGGACAAATAACTAATTGGCTTCTTTAAGGAACTGGAGTTTGAATCTCAATGTCAATTCAAAATTAAATTCACGATTTTTTTTTCCTTTGTTGCTGAGCTTCTCATGGCAGCAAGGAAACTCTCTCCCCTATACTTTCTCTCTCCCATACTCTCTCCCCTATACTCTCTCCCCTATACTCTCTCTCCTATACTTTCTCTCTCCCATACTCTCTTCCCTATACTCTCTCTCCTCCCCTATACTCTCTCCCCTATACTCTCTCTCTCCCATACTCTCTCCCCTATACTTTCTCTCTCTCATACTCTCCCCTATACTCTCTCTCCTCCCCTATACTCTCTCCCCTATACTCTCTCTCCCATACTCTCTACCCTATACTTTCTCTCTCCCATACTCTCTCCCCTATACTCTCTCTCTCCCATACTCTCTCCCCTATACTTTCTCTCTCCCATACTCTCTCGCATACTCTCTCCCCTATACTCTCTCTCTCCCATACTTTCTCTCTCCCATACTCTCTCCCCTATACTCTCTCCCCTATACTCTCTCTCCTCCCCTATACTCTCTCTCCTCCCCTATACTCTCTCTGTCCTTTACTCTCTCCTCTATACTCTCCCTCCTATACTTTCTCTCTCCTATACTCGCTCCCCTATACTCTCTCCCAACTATACTCTCTCCCCTATACTCTCTCTGTCCTTTACTCTCTCCTCTATACTCTCCCTCCTATACTTTCTCTCTCCTATACTCTCTCTCCTATACTCTCTCCCTTCTATACTCTCCCTCCTATGCTCTCTCTCTCTCTCCCCTATACTCTCTCCTTCCTATACTCTCTCTCTCCTATACTCTCTCCCCTATACTCTCTCCCAGAGGCGTCACTAGGGGGTGCGGTCCGCACCGGGTGACACCCGATAGGGGGTGACACCCGAGTGGAAAAAATGCACTTTACAAAAAATTAAATAAATACCAACTTAAAAATGTGACAGAAGCAAGATTATAAAACAAAGGGATCTTTGAAAAACGTATTCTTAATGAGGAAAAAATCAATTGTAAGATTTTCTTGTTTGATAAATAGTGGGCTATCCACAATGAAAAAGTCAAGGTACTCTAGTATCTTGTATTACAGTACACCTAACATAGATCTCTGAAGTTGTAAGATATATTAACAGAAGCAATGAGAATGTTCAAATGACTGAAATATTGTGGTATTTTCCTCTTTAAGTGGACCAAAAGCTGATGGTATCTGTTCTGATAATTTAAAATGCCTTGAAAGAGATTGATTTGATGAGCTCAGGGACATGGTAATGCAGCGACAATGTCAAGGATTCACGAAGGAGAGCAGGCAGTATTCATAAAGAACAGAAAAGAAACTGGAATGAATGTGTACACCATTTATTGAAGCTATTTAAACATGCTTCTAACAAAATACATTTGTATCGGTTTTCTAGAAAAAGTTTTTCTTTCTTAGCCGTTTTTACCAAACGATGGGATATTTCAATGAATGATAGAGTAACAAACGAACAACTCGCTGGCTGGTGTGTTGCTGTTAGACCCAAAAAAAGAACGATTTTATGAAAGTGTGACGGCGAAAATCTTTGCCGTCGCACTGAAAATAAAAACACTAGAGGAATCTTGTATCTCAGTATTCACTAAGTAAATACAAACACTAGAGGATTCTTGTATCTCAGTATTCACTAAGTAAATACAAACACTAGAGGAATCTTGTATCTCAGTATTCACTAAGTAAATACAAACACTAGAGGATTCTTGTATCTCAGTATTCACTAAGTAAATACAAACACTAGAGGAATCTTGTATCTCAGTATTCACTAAGTAAATACAAACACTAGAGGAATCTTGTATCTCAGTATTCACTAAGTAAATACAAACACTCAGAGGAATCTTGTATCTCAGTATTCACTAAGTAAATACAAACACTAGAGGAATCTTGTATCTCAGTATTCACTAAGTAAATACAAACACTCAGAGGAATCTTGTATCTCAGTATTCACTAAGTAAATACAAACACTAGAGGAATCTTGTATCTCAGTATTCACTAAGTAAATACAAACACTCAGAGGAATCTTGTATCTCAGTATTCACTAAGTAAATACAAACACTCAGAGGAATCTTGTATCTCAGTATTCACTAAGTAAATACAAACACTCAGAGGAATCTTGTATCTCAGTATTCACTAAGTAAATACAAACACTCAGAAAAATCTTGTATCTCAGTATTCACTAAGTAAATACAAAAACTAGAGGAATCTTGTATCTCAGTATTCACTAAGTCAATACAAACACTGGAGGAATTATGTATCTCAGTATTCACTAAGTCAATACAAACACTCAGAGAAATCTTGTATCTCAGTATTCACTAATTAAATACAAACACTAGAGGAATCTTGTATCTCAGTATTCACTAAGTAAATACAAACACTCACAGGAATCTTATATCTCAGTATTCACTAAGTAAATACAAACACTAGAGGAATCTTGTATCTCAGTATTCACTAAGTAAATACAAACACTAGAGGAATCTTGTATCTCAGTATTCACTAAGTCAATACAAACACTGGAGGAATCTTGTATCTCAGTATTCACTAAGTCAATACAAACACTCAGAGAAATCCTTTATCTCAGTATTCACTAATTAAATACAAACACTAGAAAAATCTTGTATCTCAGTATTCACTAAGTAAATACAAACACTCAGAGGAATTTGTATCTCAGTATTCACTAAGTCAATACAAACACTAGAGGAATCTTGTATCTCAGTATTCACTAAGTAAATACAAACACTCAGAGGAATCTTGTTTCTAAGTATTCACTAAGTAAATACAAACACTCAGAGGAATCTTGTATCTCAGTATTCACTAAGTCAATACAAACACTAGAGAAATCTTGTATCTCAGTATTCACTAAGTCAATACAAACACTAGAGAAATCTTGTATCTCAGTATTCACTAAGTCAATACAAACACTAGAGAAATCTTTTATCTCAGTATTCACTAAGTCAATACAAACACTAGAGAAATCTTGTATCTCAGTATTCACTAAGTAAATACAAACACTAGAGGAATCTTGTATCTCAGTATTCACTAAGTCAATACAAACACTGGAGGAATCTTGTATCTCAGTATTCACTAAGTCAATACAAACACTCAGAGAAATCTTGTATCTCAGTATTCACAAATTAAATACAAACACTAGAGGAATCTTGTATCTCAGTATTCACTAAGTAAATACAAACACTCACAGGAATCTTATATCTCAGTATTCACTAAGTAAATACAAACACTAGAGGAATCTTGTATCTCAGTATTCACTAAGTCAATACAAACACTGGAGGAATCTTGTATCTCAGTATTCACTAAGTCAATACAAACACTCAGAGAAATCCTTTATCTCAGTATTCACTAATTAAATACAAACACTAGAAAAATCTTGTATCTCAGTATTCACTAAGTAAATACAAACACTCAGAGGAATCTTGTATCTCAGTATTTACTAAGTAAATACAAACACTAGAGGAATCTTGTATCTCAGTATTCACTAAGTCAATACAAACACTAGAGGAATCTTGTATCTCAGTATTCACTAAGTCAATACAAACACTAGAGAAATCTTGTATCTCAGTATTCTCTAAGTAAATACAAACACTAGAGAAATCTTGTATCTCAGTATTCACTTAGTCAATACAAACACTAGAGGAATCTTGTATCTCAGTATTCACTAAGTCAATACAAACACTAGAGAAATCTTGTATCTCAGTATTCACTAAGTCAATACAAACACTAGAGAAATCTTGTATCTCAGTATTCACTAAGTCAATACAAACACTAGAGAAATCTTGTATCTCAGTATTCACTAAGTCAATACAAACACTAGAGAAATCTTGTATCTCAGTATTCACTAAGTCAATACAAACACTAGAGAAATCTTGTATCTCAGTATTCACTAAGTAAATACAAACACTAGAGAAATCTTGTATCTCAGTATTCACTAAATAAATACAAACACTAGAGGAATCTTGTATCTCAGTATTCACTAAATAAATACAAACACTAGAGAAATCTTGTATCTCAGTATTCACTAAGTAAATACAAACACTCAGAGGAATCTTGTATCTAAGTATTCACTAAGTAAATACAAACACTCAGAGGAATCTTGTATATCAGTATTCACTAAGTAAATACAAACACTAGAGGAATCTTGTATCTATGTATTCACGAAGTAAATACATTCATCTATGAAGATTTAAATCTATATATCCCAGTCTTCATTACTAGAAAGAAATTTGTAAAAATATTGTTTTCCTAATTATGAGGTTAGGACTGGAGTACTTCTACAAAACCAAGCAACGTCCCACAATACTCTTGAATTCAATGAGGACTTTCTCTGTGTGTCCCATTCTCAACAATTGAGAACATTTTTGTTTTTGAGAAAGAGAGAATGTGACACACACACACACAGAGACAAGCATCCTCAACTAAGACGTGCAGTTGTCCTGCTCAAGATATTGTCCACTCAGGATGTACCCACAAGTGATTAGTTTTAGCCAGAGGAGAGAATCAATAGGACGTCTAGAGGACACCAGAGGACTGATTAAACATTTAAAATGTAAACTAGGAAACTGTTTTTTTTTCTATTACTTAAACAACAACAACAACAGAATCTTTAAATTGCTGCTGGGGGCCATGACTGTAAGATATATGAGAATGCAACATGAAAGTTGCCAGCATCTAGAAACACAAGGAAAAAATATATTTGTAATTAACATCTAGTGTTAGTTTTAAACTTAGATCTCAAGATTATTATTTTTTAAATGAAATTGGAAATGTGCATTATCTTGAACTCTTATAATTGAAGCAATGAGTTTGAGATTAAAACCCGTCATATTGTTCATGATGCCCTGGTGCAGAGATTTCTTTGTGCTGATAAGTCTTTTTGTGTTTAATGTGTTTGACGTTATACTAGATATTACATGAGATGTTACATCGGATTTCAAATGTAATGAAGTTACACGGATTTTTGTGTGTATGTGTGTGATGTAACCGTAAAAATATCTCGTCAAATGTTACACTTTATCCTAGTGCTGCTTGTGCTAGACAGTGTCAAACCAAATTTCTGAGTAAAGTTTGCGGTTAATGACACGTTTTAATCCTTAGTTGACAAAAGAATCACACATCAGAATGTTAAGATCCTTATTTTTCTTTCAAATTATTCATTAAATCAATGAGCAATGAAAGTTTTTTTTAAGAAGGGAAACAACTCAGTTTATTTAATGTCACAAATGTTTAAAGAAATTAAGTATTATCTCCCTTAAATAAATCTAATTAATGATAGATAGTAAGAAAGATAGATAGATCCTATATGGTTGTATTACAGACGTTTTTAAATCCTTTATGCACAAACATACGACTTGGGGTCCATATAAAGCTTTTGAAATGATACATGTCGGCCTTTCCACGGAAATCATCATATTACATGGAAAAAATGGTTAAAAAGAAAAGTATTGAACTCGGTCCATAATTCGAATAATACAAATGTATATGGCTTCCATTCAGTTGCTTTTACAATACTCCCCTTCCCCCCCCCCCCCTCTCACATCACACCTACTTTTATTAGCAGCAAGATCAATCACGTGACTTGTGTGTTTATATTGATTAACATCTTTGCAATCAACGCAAGTTAAAGATAACACGAGACTAACAAGGGAGACAATTATCGCGGGACGTCAACACCAAAACAAACAATAGAAACTCGTCAAACAAGAGAAACAATCCTGGAATGTCAATAGATCATTAAACATACAAAGAAAAGAGCCATAAATCAAAGATTGGCGGAGATAATAAATAGATTATATCAATTTTAAACTTTTTATCAAGACTGAAAGAGAAATGCTGTAAACACGATACAAAATATGATCAACACATTAAAAAAAATATCAAGCTTAAAATTTTACCAATAATTTATCACCAAATGTGAGTTATTTCGTTAGGGATAGTCGTATCCGTACATCAAAATCCACACTAAATGAAACATAGATGCAAACACTAAGGTAACTATGACAAATTGACTTCCGGTAGATTTTTTTTTACTATAAAGACTATATAACGAAAACCATTCCCGAAGATTTTTACCGCCACTTTTACAGCAAATCATGAATGGAAACTTAACTGTCATAGAAGATGTTACAGAGTTAAATGTGCACAAACCATTTTGTGACTTAGATCTATAACTGTAAAGCTTTATAACTGATTTTCTTAGCCAATATAGACTAATTAGCCAAGCCTGTATTTCGTGTATTTTCTTGTTTACGACAATCATTGAATTGTAATGCCAGTTTGGATTATTTTCTTAGTAAATCACATTTGAAAATTTACACATATCTCGTACGGCGAATGAACATATGGCAAAATAAGTCTTTTTTTTGTGAGCTAAAAGGTGGTCGACGTAACAAAGATGACCCATGGAGATTCTTTAAAGATCAGCTTAGGCGCCAACTTGCCTTAGCTGACATAGAAGACTGCATCTTGGTTACATGCGGATTTTTAATGATAAAATAGAAAAAGAATGTATCACACATTTCAGTATATTCTGTGACGTTTTATGGCAACCTATTATAACACAGTGCAGGACTGGCCCCTGTCCTGTTGGCTCATATTTCTCACGGCTATGGCCAAATTTCGATTCACGGTGCCCCCATATTCTGTGTGACGGCCCAGACTGGCTGATCTCCATCTCAACAGGTCAGGGAAACCAAAAATTCTCGACCTGTATGTACTACGCAATACCGTAGGGTTTCTGTCTAGGGCTTTTGCAATATAGGATTTGAGCCTCTCAAGCCCTATTCAAATGGAGTTTGATGATGTTGACTTTTTATGCCCTTTTTTCTGTCTTGGTGAGATTTATTGTAAGACTGAATTATTGATTCGCAGCTGTGGAATTATAGACTAGCCTTAGTAATCATTATTGCGAATGGTAGTGAGAGCCGCATCGTCGTCAAATATCAGTTCCCTAATCAGGATATGTCGTCCTGTTTTGGACAAGCCAGTTTAAGAAGCCTTCCATCCAATCTACCAACCTTGTTTTATCCTGCTCTTAATAGATAATACCTAAACGTCTAAGAGGAAGAACTGTGAAACTTTTCATGTGAAGCTGACAGTAGTTTCAATAGCTTATCTGGACAAACAATTTTCACTAGTAAAAACCACTTCTGCTTAGTGTGAGCATATTGCTTAATGAAGTTCATATTTCTATTACTTTCTACTCAAGTTACCCAAGAGAATTTTTTTTTTTTTTTTAATTAAAATCTGATTTGATTGTCACCCCCATTTTTTTTTTATGAAGCCTGTTACAGTTACAATGAAGGGATGAAATTTTGGATAATATTCTGTTTGTTTTGTGATATGAGAATACATCAGAAATGGTCACCTTCAGTATTTAATGTTTCATTTAAAAAAAGATAATTATATTAATACATATTTGATGTACAAACAAATGAAAACCATACAAACATTTTTTTTTAAGTATAGATGATTAAGCTTGTAAGTGTCTGAACAATACTACATTGACATTGACTTATTATTTTAAACTTTTTACAGGAATTTATCTTAAGCTTGACTGAAAGAGAAAGTTGCTATAATTTAAATAATAACATTTAATAGTCTGAACATGTAACTTAAAATTGAATAATGCATTTATTGACAAGTAAATATTGAAGTAATGATGTACTTTCTATTTTATTAAGTCAATAAGCTTTAAGTCTCTTGTTAGTTAAAGCATACAGTATTGTTTTTTAAATCTTTTTAGTGTGCTATTTAACTTGATTCATGTTACATTTACAGTAAAAAAAAAAAAAAAGTTTAATAATTGAATATACAATTTTTCAAAGTTGGACAACTATTTATTAAATGTATATTATACAACGAACAAAATATGTTTAAGATTATGTTCAAATAAATATACCAAAATATTAATATTAGTAAGAACAATATTATCTTCAATTTCTTAATATTATAAACACAATATTTCCTGAAGATATTTTTTTTTAATTATAGAAATAATGCTTAATTCTTCAGAAATGGTAGTTTTCAAAATAATCAAATTAAGGACAACATATATTCATGAACTTCCAGCTATCAGCAAGGTACTGATAAGTATTATGGAGCACATTTTCCTTCAACTCAGAGGATCACAGGCATTGGACAAATTCTAGGACTGTTGATGGAATAGAAACAAATACATTAAATTCATAACAAGTCACCAATTCAATCTTAGTTTCATATAGTACCAAACTTCCATATGTTCAAGTCCTTTACAGATAAAATCAATTCTGAAAACATCTAACAAACAGCTCTTTAAAAAGAATATTAGAAGTTTTACATAAAAAATGCTTTGGGAACATATGAAACAAAACTAGATGCAAACGTATTACAAAAAAAAAAAAAAAGGAATAGTATAATAATAACAATATTTAATCTTTGACATTTTATTCAGTAATATTATGAAAATTTAATGAATCATTAAATGCACTTGAAAGTGAACGGAACAGATTTAAAAATAATAACAGGACATTTTCTGCACAAGCATGCTGAGGTAACCCAGATAAAAAGAGTCATTCAATATTGTACTGAGTGTTTGAAACAATTTTTTTAATGCATACATTAAAATATGAATATGAACATATCTTTGCAAATTTAAAGGGAGAATTTGAAGACTGCTTTTATTCTTTTTGCACTAAGATTAAAGTAAATTTTAAGCTGCCTTACTTACTGGAAGGAGGTGCTGTGGCTTAGCAGTAAAGCACTTGGCTACCGAACCAGGGTTTGAATCCTGGTGAAGACTGGGATTTTTTATTTAAGTCTGAGTCAACCCAGCTCTAATGGGTACCTGACATTAGAAGGGGAAAGTAAAGGCAGTTGGTCGTTGTGGAGGCCACATGACATCCTCGTCAACCATAGGCCACAAAAAACAGATGATCTTTACATCATCTGCCCTAGAGACCACAAGGTCTGAAAGGGGAACTTGACTTTTTTTTTTTTACTTACTGGAAGTTTCATAGGAAGAGTTTCTGACATAGCAAGTGAGTTTTGTGGCATCCATCCTATTGATAAACTCTTAGGGATAAGAAAGAATAATTTCTTCTTGAAATATACATCTGCGAAAAAGAAAAGATCAATTGCTTTTAATGTGAGCAATATTACAATTCTTATTCAATTTTAAAAATCTCAAAAAATGTATAGTGTCTTCGTTCAAAGAATTATGTAAAGACTCATCTGACATCCTTTTCCACCAAGATAACTGGTTAATCTGTACTTCTAATTGACAATTGTTGCAATATATATTTAATTTTTATGCAAGAAAGTATCATTTGAAGGAAAATACAGATAATGGTATTGGCCTGCATGAACCAACTATCACTTTAAAAATACCCTGCACAGGCTGAAGGGAATATAATGTTTTATTTACAACATAACAATATTGTGTAAATATTCACATAGAAAATTAGCTTTAAACAAAATAGCACATGGATTCTTACAATTAAAATAGACTTACATACTGTTTAAAAATAAATTATGAATTAATTAAATACTTACTGTTAAATGTATTTATAAAGCTTCTGGCACTGGGTGCAAACTCTTTTGAAAACAATGAACATATTGTGGCAGTATCTGGTTAAACACTTGAATTCACACATTGAAAGGTAGCAATTAGAGCACTTTTGAGTAGCATTCAACATCCGTTGTGTACTTCTTTGATACTTAAAAGTTCAGATCAAGAATAGATCTACAGTAAATAATAGCACAATTTGGTAACTACTCAGCCTACTAGAATGCGTGATAATAATAAAAAAAAACAAAAAAAAACAATTAGGATGTCTAGTCCAAACTAAAAATGTTTTTATCTAGGCGAGATATGAGCAGTGATTAATTGAGTCAGATCTAGTACATGATTAGTATAATTGGCAATGGCTGTCGACAGTAGTATTGCTCATCAGAAACATTAAATCTTTATAATCAGTGTATAGGAATAGATCTAGATATACAGATTCTAGATGTATAGATCATAGAATAATGATATAAGAGTCTAGGTCTATTGTTATTATATAAAATATAGATATTAGATAGAATAGATATAAACTAGAATAAACTAGATATAAATATAGAATATGGATGGATAAGAGTCATTAGTAAAGATAAAG
>JAZGLO010001685.1:0-38069 GCA_036873155.1 Biomphalaria sudanica | reverse complement strand
ACATTCAACATTCTCTCCAAGTGTCAAGCTGATCTGGTTAACCGAGTTCACTGCAAGTATAAACGTATTTCTATTGTTTATATAAGCAAGTTTCTAAGTTCATTACCTCTTTTAGCACTGACACTTAATTGGGTTTGCAGAAGATATATGTACCTTCACCTATACCTTAGTCTGTTGGACCGTTGAAGCACATCACACCCTCTTTCATTTGCCTTGGATAGATTCTCTTTCATTGACAGGCCCGTCCATTCTTATATGCTGTCTTTTCACTGCTTTCTCTGCATGTTCTTCTTTTTCCTGAAGGAGGGTTTTTGCAAGCCCTGATGACGTTGCGATAGGGCATAGATTTTTAGTTTGCGTTTTTTTTTAAAGTTGTTAGCAGGTCATCGTGTGGTCCAATCGCTGTACTAATCCTTTCTCTAATATCTTTGTTTGTGATGCGACATTAGTATGTAATACTTAGGATCTTTCTGTAGCATGTCAATTCCATCGCAATGATGCTCCTCCCTAGTTCTGTAGTCAGCTTCAAAGATTCGCAAGCATCTAAGAATGTGGCTATGACCAGGGAGCACATTAGTTTGATGTTAGCATTGATTCTAATGCACTGATTCTATTACAGACATACAAGATTTCTAAGCTCCCCGTTAAAAAGAAAACTCTATTAATTCTGATAAAGTATTTACATTTTTTTTCTTTTGAATTAGGAATTTTCACGATCAGTTTTAAATCTTACTATAGGAAAAGATCACTGTTGCTAACTAAATAACATGAAGAACATAAAAATGCTTTTTAAAGAATTAATAGCATACCTTACAACTTATGGAGCGAATGGAAAATCGTTAACTCTTTCTCTCCTAACTGACGATACCAGCGTTGATTTCACCAGAATGTGGTAGGTAATTACGGAGAGAAAGAGTTAAAGCAGTTGTTGAGATCCGTGTCAACACAGGTTCCATTTTCTATGAAGCTATGAGTTGAATAGAGGTATTGTAAAAATAAAAAAACAAAAAAACAAAACAAAACAAAAACAATTTTCTACCATGACCTTCTTCCCCCTCTCTCCCGAGAACAAACCCTGGTTTAACGAATGTATAGATCAACATTTCATAATATTCCAATGATAAGCATTTAGATCTAGACTTAGAAGACAATACGCAAAATTTTACTGAACATTCATTTATTAAACTCTTGAATCAATAAAGGCCTTACATTCAGAAATTCACGCACGCGATAGTCCTTTCAAAACTGACGCCAGATCCAGATCTAGACCTAGTTCTCTAGCGAAATTTAAATATATTTTTTTAGTTTTCAAAATGATTACGGTCAAACTACAGTTTTCCCCGTGTGACCAACGAGCTAGTCATTCTTGTCTCAGTCATACACATCAACTTTTACATTTATAGGAAAAAGCGTTAGAGCCGTTTTTGAGATCAGTGTCCAGGTTTCACCCTCCGCCCACCTTTCATGATATGTGATTTGTATCGAGGTATTGTAATACAAATTAATGTGTCTTACAAGCGAAAGTTTGAGAGAGCTTAGAATTTGATTGGACAGTGTGTCACGTATTACGAATTGAATTCTAATTTTTAAAATGGCTTGCCTAGGGGAACGTGACAATAGAAAAGCAGTTGTGTCACTTATCTTAAGTCTGAATTTAATCAAAGACTTACAATGAATAACAAAAAAAAATGACACAAGAAATCGGAAGGTAAACTATCAACTTAATGTTTAATCAAATATAAAGTTACAAGAAAGAAACATAAACATTTACTCAATACAGACTTGATGTGTTGACCAAAACCCTTTTACAAAAATGGCATGTAAAAATATTACAATACAAGAGTTTGAAAATGTAATTACAAATACAAGCAAGCAAGGCCTTAAAAAAAATATTAACTTACACGATCAAGTGGTATACCACGCACGGGTCACGCAATGTCTCCGCTATTCTGTCTCACGGCTGTCTCCGTATGTCTGTCTGTCAACGTCACGCGGGCGGTCTTTATATAATCTACCGCGCGTCGACCTCAAGACAAATCCAGTGATTTCTAGAACCAAATACGTCATCAATTTCCCAGATCTAGAACGCTCTTCAAAGAGACAAAAAAAAAAACACCCTCCTTTCAACCAGAGGTACACACACAGGTCAAGGACCGGTCACGGTCTGTGTGGCTTGACGAATAAAAAAAAAATTTACTACACAAGGGGCAGACAACCTCCCCGTCTCTCGACCGCAACAGGTCAAAGAAAAAAAAAAAAAACAATGCCTAGATACGTAACACCTCCCTCCTAAAAATAAAAAGTTTACATTTCCACGAAATGGAAATCTTTTTAAAATAATTACAAAAATGATATTTACATTACAGAATGTATTTATCATGACATATAATGGATATAACTCTAAGTCTTCCTCGGGTGTGGCAGATAAGTCGGGTGTTTGAGTGACGATGGGTTCGGCTATCACCTTTCCACCTGCTAAGTCATTGCCTAACAGCAATGAGATGCCTTCCAATGGTAATGTTGGTCGGACACCTACAACAACCGGTCCAGTAATGAGATTTGACTTTATGTCGATTAGATGTAGAGGCACATCTATACATCCAAGCTCTACGCCTCGTAACAGGATGCTCTTCCCAGTCGATGATGATTTAGACAAGGGCAAGATACCCTCTAAAAGTAGCGATTGTGAGGCACCTGTGTCTCTCAAAATGGTGATAGGTCGTAGACGTGTAGAATCACCGGGTAGTGATACAAATCCTTCCGAAATGAAAGGCTTAAAATCCTCTAATAAAACATCAATTTTGGTTGATGCAGACTGGACTTGGGTCGAACTCTCGCTGGAGTCATTGACATCTCTAGGAGACGCAGTGGAGAAACTCTTTCTTGAGTCAGTAGAACATCTTTTGGATGTATTTGAAGAACTCTTGATGGAGTCATTGGAACATCGGGGTGATGTCTTATGGGAACTCTTGATAGAGTCATGGGAACATCGGAATGATGTATTATGGGAACTCTGGATAGAGTCATTGGAACATCGGGGTGATGTATTATGGAAACTCTGGATAGAGTCATTGGAACATCGGTGTGATGTATTAGGTAAACTCTTGTTTGAGTCATTGGAACATCGGCTTGATGTATTTGAAAAACTCTTGTTTGAGTCATTGGAACATCGGCTTGATGTATTTGAAAAACTCTTATTTGAGTCATTGGAACATCGGCTTGATGTATTTGAAAAACTCTTGTTTGAGTCATTGGAACATCGTAAAGATGAATTTGAAGAACTCACTGTTGAGTCATTTGAACACCGTGGAGACATTTTCGGAGAGTCTTGTACAGTCAATACATTTGAAACAGGTGGTGTCGAGGTATTCTTGATATGACTTGATGATGAGGTAGTAAACCTCGACGACCACTGTACTGTGCAAGCGCTGACTTTTGAAGGAGCTTTTTCGTTTCTCTTCCTCAATTTCCAACAATCGTCAACTTTATGGCCTTCTCGTTTGCAGTAGGAACAAGTAGCTTTACTTGTAGTAGGTTTTCTGTCATTTGTACTGCTGTTCTTGATGGAGTTGCTAGCAGTGGACTCAGGCTGTTTGACTTGTTTTGGCTTGACATCCGTCGTATACTTGGCAAATTGATGTGATATTATATAATCGTCTGCCAACACTGCAGCCTTGTGCACATCTTCCTCGCCACGATCAGCTATATGCGTACGGACGTCCAGCCGCACACAACTCTTGAACTCTTCCATCAGCATTAGGTTCTTGAATTTGGCAAAGTCGGTGCCGATTTCCTTGGAAGTGAGCCATTTCTCAAAGCGTCGCTCCTTTTCCCGCAGGAATTCTACATGGGTTTGGCCATCCGATTTGCGACAATCCCTGAACTGCTTTCGGTAAGCTTCCGGAACAAGTTCATATGCCTTAAGAATTAAGGCCTTAACAACATTATAATCTTTTTGTTGTTCAATGGTCAAAGAACAAAATACCTCTGCAGCTCTACCAGTCAAAACTGTTTGCAGCAAAGTGGGCCACAAAGTTTCAGGTACATTAAAATTTTTCACAGCAAGTTCAAATTGTGGAAAATAATTGTCAATTGTGGCTTCATTAAAGCGTGGAATTATTTTCAAAAATTTTATTGCTTCAGCAGTATGACTGGCAGGGGAAGAATCTGGTCTTACATTAGCAGCTAACTCTAATTTTTTTAACTCTATTTGTAATTTCATTTCCATTTCTTTCTGCTCTAATTCTTTTTGTTTAATTTCCTTCTGGGCTTCTATTTCCATTTCTTTCTGCTCTCTAGCCGCTGCAAGCTCTAATTCTTTTTGTGCGGCCTGTTGTTTAATTTCCTTCTCTTTTAAAGCTAACTGGGCTTCTATTTCCATTTGTTTTAATTTTATCTGAAGTTCTAAATCTGATTTACCCTCATCGGGTCTAAGGGTTTCTAAAAGGTCTTCAGAAAACACTTCCTCGTCTACATAATGGATTACAATGTTATCTCTGATTTCTTGTTTAAGGGCATTTGATTTTATTTTTAACCCTAAATGTTTAGAAATAAGGACCAGTTCCTTCCTAGTAAAAGCATCAAGCTCTTCCACAGAGGGATTTGCAAGAAAAACCTGAATATCCATGACTAACTAACAACTATTACAAGCAAAAAAAAATGTATACAATGTAAATATACAGTACAAAATCAGTACAACAAAAAACCTTAAGAGAGTTTGGTCAATACTATTGATACTTTACTTCCGACTCTTTGACACAAAAAATTTTTTGTTAAAGTCATTTTCGCCTTTACAAAATTACTCAAGTAAGACGAAAATAGGTTCAGAAAAATATCCGGGACGAAAGCCCTCAAACTTCTTTTGTCACGTATTACGAATTGAATTCTAATTTTTAAAATGGCTTGCCTAGGGGAACGTGACAATAGAAAAGCAGTTGTGTCACTTATCTTAAGTCTGAATTTAATCAAAGACTTACAATGAATAACAAAAAAAAATGACACAAGAAATCGGAAGGTAAACTATCAACTTAATGTTTAATCAAATATAAAGTTACAAGAAAGAAACATAAACATTTACTCAATACAGACTTGATGTGTTGACCAAAACCCTTTTACAAAAATGGCATGTAAAAATATTACAATACAAGAGTTTGAAAATGTAATTACAAATACAAGCAAGCAAGGCCTTAAAAAAAATATTAACTTACACGATCAAGTGGTATACCACGCACGGGTCACGCAATGTCTCCGCTATTCTGTCTCACGGCTGTCTCCGTATGTCTGTCTGTCAACGTCACGCGGGCGGTCTTTATATAATCTACCGCGCGTCGACCTCAAGACAAATCCAGTGATTTCTAGAACCAAATACGTCATCAATTTCCCAGATCTAGAACGCTCTTTAAAGAGACAGAAAAAAAAACACCCTCCTTTCAACCAGAGGTACACACACAGGTCAAGGACCGGTCACGGTCTGTGTGGCTTGACGAATAAAAAAAAAATTTACTACACAAGGGGCAGACAACCTCCCCGTCTCTCGACCGCAACAGGTCAAAGAAAAAAAAAAACAACAATGCCTAGATACGTAACAAGTGTCTGAAATGTGATAAAAAAAAGAGGTATATTTGTCAAATTAAATAGCTAATCAACAGTTCCTATTTTTGTACACTGGATACATGGGATATCTATCTATTTAGAGTTAACCGCCAAATATATAAATGTCCTATGCATTGTTCTACACTGGTCAATATGAAGTTGGGGAGTTAACTCTTTCTTCCTGACAGTCTTAACTCTTCTTGTCCAAAAATGTTATTTTGCTATGGGAAATAAATCTAAAAGAACTAATTGAAAAAGTTCTATATATATATTTTAAGACATTAAATAGCAAAGTGTAATGACAGTTGTAAGACATTAAATAGCAAAGTGTAATGACAGTTGTAAGACATTATATAGCAAAGTGTAATGACAGTTGTAAGACATTAAATACCAAAGTGTAATGACAGTTTTAAGACATTAAATAGCAAAGTGTGATGACAGTTGTAAGACATTAAATAGCAAAGTGTAATGACAGTTGTAAGACATTAAATAGCAAAGTGTAATGACAGTTGTAAGACATTAAATAGCAAAGTGTAATGACAATTGTAAGACATTAAATAGCAAAGCGTAATGACAGTTGTAAGACATTAAATAGCAAAGTGTAATGACAGTTGTAAGACATTAAATAGAAAAGTGTAATGACAGTTGTAAGACGTTAAATAGCAAAGTGTAATGACAGTTGTAAGACATTAAATACCAAAGTGTAATGACAGTTGTAAGACATTAAATAGCAAAGTGTGATGACAGTTTTAAGACATTAAATAGCAAAGTGTAATGACAGTTGTAAGACATTAAATAGAAAAGTGTAATGACAGTTGTAAGACATTAAATAGCAAAGTGCGCTCTACACTGTCATTGACATGCTCCTGGGTTCGAACCCTGGCTACGATTGTTTGGGTTAAGATGTACAAATGTTTCAATCTGAAGGAACAGAAAATAAATATTTTGTTTTGATCTGTGCGGGTCTTATGAAGTCGTTGTGAAACAACAAAAACACTGTAACCCTACACACACACACACAATCTCCATAAACACACACAATCTAAAGGACACACACAAACACTATATCTCCGTAAACACACACAATCTTAAGGACACACACAAACACTATATCTCCGTAAACACACACAATCTAAAGGACACACACAAACACTATATCTCCGTAAACACACACAATCTAAAGGACACACACACACAAAACTATCTCCGTAAACACACACAATCTAAAGGACACACACACACACACAACTATCTCCGTAAACACACATACGTGAAACCAGCAGCGTTATTTCAATCAGTACATTTTTTATAAAATACTCCTCTTTCAATTTGTTAACTGTTCTCTACAGAAGCTTTAGTTGAAATGCTCTGTAAATTTACCAACGAAAATGCTGCTGCCACTGGTCCTACAAAACCAAGTATGTACAAGAACTGGAAGGATATAGACGTTGAAGAGTTTTACGTATTCATGGGACTTATTCAGGTTCCCAACTTTAAGCTCTATTGGAACGGAAAGAGTTTGTTCAATGGTTTGTGGGCCAGAGCGTTCATAACTAGATTTCGTTTTCAACAAATTCTTTGCTTTTTGAAAGTAAGCAATAGAGATACTGAGGTGGCTACTGATAAACTGGCTAAGGTTAGATTTTAATTTGAATTTATTAGGAGAAAATGTATGAAATTATATCAGCCTAGTCAAAACATATCTATAGATGAAAGAATGGTTAGAAATAAGGGTAGGTATGCATTTAGACAATATATAAGGGATAAACCAACTAAATGGGGAATGAAATTGTGGGTTTTAGCCACTGGCGGATCGAGGGGGGGGCGGAAGGGGCTATCGCCCCCCGCCCACTCGGCCGACCCCCCTCCCCGAAGAATTCACACAATTTGTATACGAATTTATTACTTATGTTAATAATATACACTAATTATATATATATTTATATTTAAACCTATTTCTAGATTATTTCGCCCCCCCCCTCTAGTATGTTGGTCGATATGGTGGGGTCGGGAGGGGGCGATGGCATCAGTTCCGCCCCCCCCCCTAAACTTTCGAGTGGGGGGGCGGTCCAATTTATATGTAGAAATCACAGCTTGCTAACAGAATCAATTGAATATCTATATGATTAAAACTTGTTATTGGTATTTTAACCGATCTTTATATTATGTCGTTCTCCTGTTGGCCGATGGAGTGGGGATCGAATACCTCTACTGCCCTTCCCACCTAAAACCTTTGAGTGGGGGGTGGGGCGGTCCTACTTTTTGGAGAAATCATAGTTTGTTAACAAAATTAGTTGAATTAATATATAAATTTCATATTATGTCGCTCTCCTTCAGGCATTTTTGCCGATTTGGTGGGGTAGGGAGGGGCGATTGCATGTACTGCCCTCAACACTCTAGCCCTCTGAGTGGGGGGCGGTCCTATTTTTACGGAGAAATCATTGTATGTGAACAAAATTAGTTGAATATGTATATAATATAAACTACGTGAACCCATTGTATATTATGTCGCACCACACTCTAATCTCAAATTTTATCATTAGTAAATATAAAATGAAAAAGGGCTGTACCAGGTGAGAGGGGCGATACATGCAATCGCCTTCCCCCCATGGGACAAACCAATACGTTTTCTTTTTGTATTATAGTTAAGAAATTACAAAATTAAAAAAATCTGTCAATAATTTAATTTATACATGCTATAAAATTAAATTCATATATCGAGTCGCCCCAACCCAATTCTTTAATGCCAAATGCAATCATTAGCAGATATTATAAAAAGGAATGAGGATTAATCGTTTTCACTCTATCGTCCCCTACCCTTTCCAGACAGAGTTTATGTAATTTCACAAGAATTTATCTTAATTATTTTAAGAAAGACTTTGCTTTGGAAAAGTTATAATTCAAACAACATTTTTCAGTATAAGAGTCACGATTGAGATGAGCTCTAAACCCAGATAATCTTTTCCTAGTCGCCTTTTTCCAACCTTTACTCAATCGGATATTTTTCTAGTTAAATAAGTTTTGGACTATAACTCACAATTTATGCTTGAATTTTATTGAATATTGTTTATAGTGTCACGTATTATGAATTGAATTCTACTTTTAAATGGCTTGCCTAGGGGAACGTGACAATAGAAAAAGCAGTTGTGTCACTTATCTTAAGTCTGAATTTAATCAAAGACTCACAATGAATAACAAAAAAAAATTGACACAAGAAATCGGAAGGTAAAATATCAACTTAATGTTTAATAAAATATAACTTGAATAGTACTTTTAACTGAATCACATAAAGCAAGAAAAAACAAACATTTACTCAATACAGAATTGATGGGTTGACCAAAACCCTTTTACAAAAATGGCATGTAAAAATATTACAATACAAGAGTTTGAAAATATAATTACAAATACAAGCAAGGCCTTGAAAAAGAAAAATCTTAACTTACACGATAAATAGGTATACCACGCACGGGTCACGCAATGTCTCCGCTATTCTGTCTCACGGCTGTCTCCGTATGTCTGTCCGTCAACGTTACACGGGCGGTCTTTTTATAGTCTACCGCGCGTCGATATCAAGACAAATCTAGTAGTTTCTAGAACCAAATAAGTCATCAATTTCCCAGATCTAGAACGCTCTTCAAAGAGACGAGAAAAAAGAAAAAAAAAACACCCTCCTTTCAACCAGAGGTACACACATAGGTCAAGGACCGGTCACTGTCTGTGTGGCTTGACTCGCCGCGAAAAATAAAATAAAAAAAAAACCTTATTACACAAGGGGCAGACAACCTACAGGTCAAGAAAAAAAAATAGTATCTAGGTAACAATGCCTAGATACGTAACAATAGAATAATTTTTTTTCGGCGGCGATCCCGAAAGCCTTAATCTAAAGATGTGGTATATCTTATCTTTTCAAGGAACAAATCGGTTGTATTTGCAATGATTACTTCAAAAGATAGAAAAAATTGTAAACTTTGTTATAGTCATCACAAAATTGAAAGAAAGACTAGGTCCATGTGTAGTGCTTGTGGTACATTCTTGTGTTTCAGTCCAGAAAGAAATTGTCTTTTACTTTATCATAAATAACCTTTTTTTCACATTCAATGTACTTTTTTTGTGTGAACTAAGACTACTTTAAAGTTCAAACTGTAATTACTTCATTTATTAATGTTTTAATTCTTTGTAATTAATAATCTATATGTTTGGTTCATATGATTAGCCCTTTTATCAAGAGGATTTTGTTTTTGGCGTTTTGTTGTTGTTTTTATATTGTTTCATAAAAAGTCACCTCAGTATCTCAGTATCCTATAGAATTGCCCCAAAAAAGCATATATGACATGCAAAAATGTTTATTATTGATGAAAATAGTACTTTAATTCACATTGGCTTTTATACTTTTTTTAAATTCATGCCTTTTGTCATAAATGTGTATTTTTTGCAAAAAAGAAAAAGAAATTGTCACAAGAATTGATTTCATCTACTAGACAAAGGATGCCATTCTGAATAAAATGATAGATAACTTGCAAATATTTGTATTATTTTTAGTTTAGAAAAATCATTTTTTATTAATTTCCTTAAAAAACAATAAAAAAGGGAAAAACTCAAGAATCTTTAAAAGTTAATTCGTTTCAGTTTGTTTGGTTACAACATAGTCTCTCCGCCACACCCCACCCCCCCCCCCCACACACACAAGAGATCAGCTCCAGATAATCATTATATAAAGTCCTTGTTTGCAGAGAATCATCAGACAAACGCATTGTCTCCTGAGACAGAAATATTACTGCAGGAAGTTTTCAGTTTTGTATATCTTCTCCTATACCAACACAATACTCTGTAGTTTCATTTGAGATCTTTCGGAACATCAAAAGTTGATCTTCTCATTTGACTATAGCACCAGTATGATATGAGATAATGTTTATCTGATGTATGCGTTTCCATGTATATATGTGTGTGTGCGTGCGTAAACGTTGAAACCAGGAAGATTGTTCACCTTTGTTGTTGTTTCTTTTAGATGTTCAACGTTTGCCTTCATAGTTTGTCATTTAGAGGGTCATGTACTTGGACAACTCCTTAATACATATTTTCTTACGGCTAATGACAGACGGTAATGTTGTTTTCTTGTTTGATGTCTTCGAATTGGCGAGTTCTCTGGACTGGTCGTAACAATGGTTTGTTTTGTTTTAGAAACACAATCATCTGGTAGTTTCAAGTCTTTTCTCCACACTCTTTCAATCTTGCTTTGGTTGGTGTTAACAGATACGATTATAAGTAGTTGTTGAACTTGTTACCTCTTTACTATTAAATATTTTATAAACAAAAATAATAAAAACAAACATAAATAATGATGTAGCGACAAATAGCACAGACTCCGCAACATTGAACTTAGACCAAAAGTGACTTATTTCAAAACGTTTTTTTTTTTGTTTTTTTTGGTAAGAAAAACAATGTATCAATGAAACATAAGAAAGAAAAACATGGCTGTGCTAACAAAAATGAAAACTAGAGAACTACACATAGGTAACCCTGCTGAACTGCCATTAAATGTAAGCTTACGACACGAGACCCTCTTTATAAAGAAAGTAAATAAAACCATAGACAAAAAGTTAGCTTATAGATCGAGTGCAACTTATCCGTTCCATGATGCTATAGACCAGTGTTTCCCAAACTTTTTCGTCTCATAGACGGTTTTTGGTAGACCCCCTGCTTTAACTTGCAAAGTTTTTGCAAATTCATCAACATTTTTTTAAAACTAATTTCTAACGGTAGTGAGTTGAAAAGAGTGAAAAAGTCATTTAAAGCTACATATAAAATTTGTCAAAGATCAATTACTCGTGTATTTCTTGATCCTTCACGTGTGGCTCAAATATTGAGTCCGCGGAACTGTTGTCACTAACAGGAGAAGGGGCAAAGGCGAGTAACTGTTGTCTAAATCTGTAAGCTTCCAACAGGTAGGGCTCATTAGAAGGAACACGGAATTTAAACCTCTGCTGCCTTGCAACTATACCCAAACATGGGAAAGGTTTTGTGGGTTAACCCTGAGGACAAATAAAAAGCCAACGACCATTAGGCAGTTTGCAGCACTCAGCGCTACTCCCTGTCAGAACCTGTGACGCCGTTGTTCCCAAACTGTAAATTTGTCGTTTGCAAAGAATTACATAAGAAGTTTTTTAATTTTATAACTCATGTTCCGATGTGCTCTTGAACTGTGTTGTTGCTTAAAGAAATTCTTTTAATAATATCAATCATAGGTTTGTGTAAAACAGTTTTTAAAATAACAATGGCTGGTACAATCATTTTTTTTTATCTCTAGTGTTTTCTGTATTATATCGTCATAAAAAGGCATTTTGATAACTTCTTGTTTGATAAGGAAGGAATGAACAATTTTAAATAATCAACGCTGTACAATGTATATTTCTTTTTGTTAAACATTAGTTACATGTAGACAAAATTAAGCTATTTAAATAAGTATTGAAATTTAATGCAACAATTTTTCGTTCGAATAGCATGATTAATATGCAAAGGTTAACTAAAGTACAAATCATATAGTAGTGTATAAAATAATTACACTAATGGGTTGTAAAAAAATATTTTAAGCCACAACCTGTTTAAATGAAATCTATTATCGTAGACCCCGTATACATCTCATAGACCCCCAATTTATTTTTTCACTTTCGTAGACCCCTTGGAAGTCTTCGTAGACCCCTGGGGGTCTATATAGATCATTTTGGGAATCACTGCATAGGCTATCTAACCAGAAATAAGAGGACCATACGCCAGTTCACAAGCGCGGTAAAAGAAAATGGACAAAACTAATGTTTAAGAGGGGAATGTGGGGGAGAAAGTGTCAGAGTGGGCTGAGGACGGGTAAGTATTGTTCTATACTATAGACACTGTGTATTGGTCATAAGTAGCTTTGGAATGAATGCTGTCTTATGGTGTAGGATTCTTTTTTTTTCAGACAGTTTTTTTTTATGATATCTTTTTAATGCAGTTTTGATACACAGTTGTTGGTGTGTTGCTACAGACAGCTTTCTTTCCTTCTGACACACTGGTAGGGTTGTCGCTACAGGCAGCCTTCTTTCTTTCTGACACAGTCGTTGGATTGTTGCTACAGGCAGCTTTCTTTCTTTCTGAAACAGTCGTTGGATTGTTGCTACAGGGAGCTTTCTTTCCTTCTGACACAGTCGTTGGGTTGTCGCTACAGGCAGCTTTCTTTCTTTCTGACACAGTCGTTGGATTGTTGCTACAGGCAGCTTTCTTTCCTTCTGACACAGTCGTTGGGCTGTCGCCATAGGCAGCTTTCTTTCTTTCTGACACAGTCGTTGGGCTGTCGCTATAGGCAGCTTTCTTTCTTTCTAACACATTTGTTGGGCTGTCGCTACAGGCAGCTTTCTTTTTTTCTGACACAGTCGTTGGGCTGTCGCTACAGGCAGCTTTCTTTCTTTCTAACACATTTGTTGGGCTGTCGCTACAGGCAGCTTTCTTTTTTTCTGACACAGTCGTTGGGCTGTCGCTACAGGCAGTTCCATTTCTTTTTGACACAGTCGTTGGGCTGTCGCTACAGGCAGCTTTCTTTCCTTCTGACACAGTCGTTGGGCTGTCGCTACAGGCAGTTTTCTTTCCTTCTGACACAGTCGTTGGGCTGTCGCTATAGGCAGTTTTCTTTCCTTCTGACTCGGTCGTTGGGCTGTCGCTACAGGCAGTTTTCTTTCCTTCTGACACAGTCGTTGGGCTGTCGCTACAGGCAGTTCCATTTCTTTTTGACACAGTAGTTGGGCTGTCGCTACAGGCAGTTTTCTTTCCTTCTGACACAGTCGTTGGGCTTTAGCTTCATACAGATTTCTCTTTGACACAGTCGTTGGGTTGCCGTTACAAACAGCTTTCTCTCTTTCTGTCTGTCCTCCTTTGGCTCCAGGATCATTCATATCACATTCATATTTATCTTAAAATTATTGTTATTTAGTAAATAATGATGATGGTGATTACAAAATATTTGCGACTTCTCTTGTTCACAGTTCATCATAGAAAAAGTTTTTGGGCACAGAAAAACAAAATACACTCAAAATTCAATGCTAAATTTGAGTACATATGACATGTGTAGTGTATTATTACTTGGCCACTTTACAAGCTGGTAATAACTGAAAACATACGCGGAGTTGAACATATTATAACGTGTACAAACGTTTTGCCAGACAGACAGTCAGACAGATTGATCAGATATAAACTTTGTTAAAAGGCTTCATTTCACAAGCGGTGGAAAATGTTTGGAAAAAAAATACATTAAAACCATGCGCTACATCGTCGTCTTTATCCAGTGAATGTTCAAAACTAAGGATGACGAGGACGTAATAATCTTCGTTTCTGAAAGAAAAAAACAAACAAAACATCTAGCCACATGCAGCTAGTGGCATAGAACAGATGATGAGCTAGTGGCATAGGGACCAGCTTGGGAGTCTGGGGTCACACTCGAAACGTCCAATTGGAATAAGGAGATATAGAAGAAAACAACAAACTATCTAGCCACATGCAGCTAGTGGCATAGAACAGATGATGAGCTAGTGGCATAGGGACCAGCTTGGGAGTCTGGGGTCACACTCGAAACGTCCAATTGGAATAAGGAGATATAGAAGAAAAAAAAGTCGAATCAAATTTTCATGAAAAGATTTTCTAGAGTGTGGAGTATGCATTGAACAAGTTATTACAAATGGAAGAGGTACCAAGCACAACATCTTAGCTTCTTGTGCCTAGGAAATAAAGTACTTTTTGTTATTTTAAATACAAATATAACAAACAGCAACAAAATGAACAGAAAAAAAAGGACAGGTGCAACACTTTACGTTGTATTAGTCTTTACCTTCGCGTACACCTGTGTGGAAAATGTCCATCATTCATTGCGAGAACATGCAGTGAAAGAATAAAAAGCAAATCTCCATTGAGCCTTAGATAAAAACAATAACACAAAGACTAAATAGTTCATGCATTAAACTGGATTAACCTTTCAACTTGTGTACACATGAGATCAATGTGTTCTATGTCAGTCAATGATTACACAATAAAATGCTTGGAAAACATGATTCCTGACAACAGAGATGTTTACAGGATTATTTTGTTTCATTTTACACAAACAAAATACTCTTCAAAAAGTCACTGTGTAGTCACCTGATGAAACTAAGCTATCTTTGAGTGATCTTTGGGTGATCTTGAAATGATCTTTCACTGATCTTTGAGTCGGATTAAAGTGCGTGTATGGAACGTGTGTTGAAGTAGATTTTCGTCCAACTCATCAAGTGACGATGTTAGTGAAGATAAATGTGATGATGTATGTAATGCTTTAAGTGATGATATAAGTGATGATAAATGTGATGATGTATGTAATATTGTAAGTGATGACAGTCACATAGCAACAAAAGATCTATTTGTCATAGACGATGTGAACTTGCATTTTGACAGTGAAAATAAGATGTACGCGGTGATGCTGAAAAACGCGCTAAAGTATCGCAACTTAGACCAACTGATAAACGTTCCGACACACGTGAAAGGCCAAACTCTTGACTGGATTGTTACAAACGCAAGTGAGCTTATAGCCAAACTCATTGTCTTAGACCGTGGCCTGTCTGTTCATTTTCTTGTACACTTTGAAATGCGTCTATCAAAAGCAAAAAGGCCAAGGAAAAACGTGACTTCCAGTAAACTTAAAGCCATAGACATTGCCTCCTTCAAAATGGACGTGACCTCTTTGGTGTTGCAAAAGAGTTGCTGGATAGCCTTGCACTTCTTGTCACTCGGACAGTCTCAGTTAGGCCATCCGCACGAATAGTCCTTAGAAAAACAAGACGAGATTCTGCTGCTACACTCTTTCGCAAGCTCCATTGGCTTCCCGTGAAAGCGAGAATCGATTACAAGGTCGCCACACGTTGTCATGAATGTATATATAACAATGAGATGCCCTTGTACCTTAGCGAACTGATCACTCCATATGTCCCTCAGAGAGCCCTGTGCTCAATGGACTGAACGCTTCTAGTCACAAAATCTACGGTCTGAGGGCTTTTTTGGATCCCCATTGATCTCACACAGACAACATGCTACACTACTTTCAAGAAGAACATCAAGACCTACCTGTTTAAAACTTTTTTAGCTCTCGTGTTTGTGTTTGTCATGTTATTTCAGTGCCTTGAGCCTACATTTTGTTTGTTTACAGTGCTTTATAAATAAAATTATATACATCATTATTATTATGATTATGCAAGTAATGATGAATGTGATAATGTATGTGATGATGTATATGATGATGTAAGTAATGATGTATGTGATAATGTAAGGGATGATGTTAGTGATGATGTAATTAATAAAGTAAGTGATAATGTAAGTGAAGATGTATGTAATGACTTAAATAATGATGTAAGTGATGATGTTAGTGGTGATGTAACTGATGATGTAAGTGACGATGTATGTAATGATGTAAATGATGATGAAAGTGGTGATGAAAGTGATGATGTAAGTAATGGTAGAAGTAATAATGTAAGTGATGATGTATGTAATAATGTTATTGATGATGTATGTGAGTATGTTAGTGATGATGTAAGTGATGATGTTAGTGATGATGTAAGTGATGATGTAAGTGATGATGTATGTGAGTATGTTAGTGATGATGTAAGTGATGATGTTAGTGATGATGTAAGTGATGATGTAACTGGTGATGTAAGTGACGATGTATGTAATGATGTAAATGATGATGAAAGTGGTGATGGAAGTGATGATGTAAGTAATGATAGAAGTAATAATGTAAGTGATGATGTATGTAATAATGTTATTGATGATGTATGTGAGTATGTTAGTGATGATGTAAGTGATGATGTTAGTGATGATGTAAGTGATGATGTAAGTGATGATGTATGTGAGTATGTTAGTGATGATGTAAGTGATGATGTTAGTGATGATGTAAGTGATGATGTAACTGGTGATGTAAGTGACGATGTATGTAATGATGTAAATGATGATGAAAGTGGTGATGGAAGTGATGATGTAAGTAATGATAGAAGTAATAATGTAAGTGATGATGTATGTAATAATGTTATTGATGATGTATGTGAGTATGTTAGTGATGATGTAAGTGATGATGTTAGTGATGATGTAAGTGATGATGTAAGTGATGATGTATGTGAGTATGTTAGTGATGATGTAAGTGATGATGTTAGTGATGATGTAAGTGATGATGTAACTGATGATGTAAGTGACGATGTATGTAATGATGTAAATGATGATGAAAGTGGTGATGAAAGTGATGATGTAAGTAATGATAGAAGTAATAATGTAAGTGATGATGTATGTAATAATGTTATTGATGATGTATGTGAGTATGTTAGTGATTATGTAAGTGATGATGTAAGTGATGATGTATGTATGATTCTGTGCATTTCAAATCTTTAGCCATTCATATTTGAGAAGCTAAATTCAGTTAGTTATTTCCCTTTGTTATGTGAATAGTCTTGCACGTGTTATGAACTGAATGGTTAAGTCTTCCTTGAATGTGCGAGAAAGTGTGCTAGTCAGTGAGGTCTTGTATCCCGTTCCAGGGAAGTTGGATAGTTGCTCCTGGACTGGTGTTTGTATTATTTCTTGAGAGTAATATAATTGTGTGCTTTATTTGATATTAAAGAGTTTTTTGGTATTCATTGACAGATGGAGTTAGAGCTGAACTATATTGAATATTAATTGTTCTAATTTGTGAGTAATTTGTAATTGAGTATCTAAGTAACCTCTACTAGCCTAAGGAGGCAAGCCAAAAGACAAGAGCAAGACTAGAACCCTGACACGCTCCAACCTTGAATGACCTTAACGAGCTGGACGGACGTGCATGTTCAACACTATCATGTAATTTATTCATGCAAGTCATTGTCTTGTTGCTGTTGTCAGCCAGACTAATTTAATCTCTTTCTCTCTCTCTCTCTTTCTCTCTCTCTCTCTCTCTCTCTTTCTCTTTCCTCTTTATATTGTTATTATTCTTACCCATGCATCCAATTAGGACTGTGGGCGAGCACCATCTGAGACACTCATTGTACAAAAAAGACAAGAACGAAATGGCGATGAGTTAATCTCCACTGAAGTTTGGAAGACTTACTAATGTCTACAAGTACTAAAGCTGTGTGGCTGAGACTTCTGTGTGTCTAATCGTTTAATCATCCTCATCAAAGATATTAATCTACTCTAATTACCTTTTGTTGAGCTGCTTTATCTTAGATAAACAACACATTGGTCAAGTATGACTTATTTGCATGGGTCTTTAAAAGCAATCGAGCTACCTCGGGACCAATGTTTTCTAAAACCCTTTTCCATTCTCTTTACTTCTACTGCTTATAAAGAGTTACAGTGTGAGAACAAAGTAGAGGTGTGTAATACTACACAAAGGAGGATCAAGTTTATTTGCAATATATATATATTCTAAATATGAAAGTAATAACCGAAGCAAACTGATTAACGGGAAAACCCAAAGTTCTATTTAAAACGATCAGACTTAATGCCCCTGGGATGATCTGGAAACGTCATTGGCCTATCTTTCAACTTAACAGTGCTGTCATTTTACCAGCTACCAGCTAGTGAGTGAAGCCCTGACACGATCTAAAAAACATCAAGCTACTAAAAACTTATTCAAAGTTTAAAAACACAACAAAACAAAGTTTAGAAAGTTCAACCAAGTAAAGTTTGAATTTTCTTTTTTTTTTTTTTTTTTAATCCGTCATCCAATGTCAACAAAAACATCCATGACATTAAGTCCTAGCTCACTTCATTCCTCACCCTGACAAGGTTTGTGCTTATTTGTAGGGTTAAGTAAAATCAATGTCGTTGAACTATTGACAACAAACTCTGGACTGCACTGGGCCCTATTGTTGACTACCTATTGAGTCATTATCAACTCAATTCTGCTTTTCAATTCTAATAACATTGCAAATGATAAATTTTGAAGGTTTTTAAAAAAGTCTATACACATCTTGGTACATGCATATAATTTTTATATAAAGTTTTAAAACCTCAGTAAAATATTTACAGACATTTAGTTTATAAAACATCTCTAAATAAAGACAGGCCTTGTTATAGTTAAACACAACTTATAAAATTCACAGTTCTTAGCTCCAGTATACAAAAGAATACACCTTAGCACTTTGATTAGTGTGTTGCAATGCTCCCCTTTCGCAAGTCTTTCAAATATGGGTTGAAATTGTAGCTGTTTTTTCCATTAGGATTCATTTCTATTTCACACACATTGGAAGTGTACCAAGGGCCATTTAAAAGTTAATGTAGAGATATTATGTGCATTTTAAAGTCATGAAATTGTGGGATTGACACCGTTTTGTGCTTCTAATACCTTACTTCAAATACAATTACACTAACTAAAAAAAAATGCCAGCAGATACGGTCTACCTGTGATTGCATGCCAACTGCAGACTTCCAGGTAACTCGCAGGATTTCTACTTTTTCTAATAATTGCCTTGTACTAAAATGCCTTTAATCAGGAGGACAGGTGATTCTTCAGTTCATCTCATTGTCAGAACAGACACCTGTCAAATTGTAACAACAGAAATAGAATTGTGCCCTTTACCTTTTAATTCAACTAGAGAGGATCAAGTCTGTAGTTAGTATTTGTTAACTAATGATCACATTTTAAACCTATTGTAAATAGTGAGGAGTCAATAATATTTGCTATGCAGGATGTCAACTCTATTTACTGTAGGCATTAGGACATTTGTACAACGTTTATACCAAATAACATTTGTTTTAGGCAATCGACATTTTAACCACTTCTACTCATATAATTGTCATCAAATTTTGCATACAAGCTCAAGTTCGATGACATGTTCGATGATATGTTCGATGACAACACATAAATACATAAATAGATCAAACAATTAGTTAATCAAGTCGTAATTAATTAATTTCTTTCTCTATGAAAGATTTACCGAACTAAGGAGACATAAGCCATGAGTAGAGAATACGGCGATTAGAGATTTAAAGATAGCAAGAGCCAATAAAAAAATTAATTGTTTATGTAAATATCATATCAATAGAACTGTATGTATTATAATGAATTACACAGAAAAAACTTTGGTAAATAGCATTGTCTTAATTCGGCTACTATTTACAAAAATATTTTTTTTCTTAATTTAATTTTCATAATTAAAAGTGTATGTAATTTGAAATCCCTGTTATTTTATTGGTGAAGCAAAATAATTATCAATAAGGATTAAATGTGTTGAATTTCAGCAAGCGTGGTCAAAAGCTGTATTTTGTTGAATGAAAGTGACTTAACTTCTAATTCTGAAACTTTATATAATCAGTATACAATATCTACATACAATGATTGATTTGTACAAATCGATTTTATGATCTTAAATAATCAACATTTAATAAATTCTCAGATGTGCCAGAAAATAAAACCTCATTTAAAATAAGAATACATTTTAAGCACACCTCAAATATTTAGGAATAACTATAAAACCAGTAGCTTCATTGATTACTATTTCTCCAATTATTTCTGACCTTATCACATGGATCCTTTGCTATAAAACCACATAGAGTCGCTTTCATTGGGCTAGGCTTTATTCCAAAAACGTCGGCCATTGTCGAGGTTTTGCGAATTACTCAAGGTACATTTCTTAAATAGAGGTCAAAATTTGTGTTTTAAACAAGTTGTACATCTGGAAATAATAAATTTCTTAACCTACATTCAGTATGAATATCTCGACGCGTGAATGTAACCCTCAGACTGTTTACTCACTTGTGTCCTGCACCAAGTTGGGTGCTAAACTCCAGTATCTTTTGATCATCACAAAAATATTCATCAAAAATAACATGCACTGGTGGATCTAGAGCTTTGCAGTGAGCGTGGGGGCGATGTCCCAAACCACCACCCTTCCCTTCCCCAGGATCCGCCAGTGAAAACTTGACGATAGCCAGGAAGACACCTTACCATTGCCTTTACATATCATCTTGATCTATTTCAAAATGTGTCGTCTGCAGAAAAGGTAAAACTTCATTCGTAAATAAGGCTAAACTTTATTTATAGACAAACTCTTTCTCTTAGTTTGTACTTTTAAGTTTTAAAATAAACACGAAAACAAAACAAAACTCAACTAAAGACTCACAAGCAGGAACTATTAGAAACATAAACAAAGACAAAAAGCAAGTCTCTGTCTCCACGAAATTCTACGCCAGTTTTTTCCACGCCACATTTGTACTTCAATTACCCGATGAACCTGAACTGTGTGCCAGGTTAATGGAGCATCCACTTCAGCAATGTTTGAATAGCACATGTACGGGTTCAGTTCTCTTTGCTTGTCCCTCAACTGGGAACTCGATAAAGTCAAACAGTAGACTTTTCACGAGATTCAACCATTTTAGCCGAAAATGAACATCTGAAATAAAATTTAGATACGTTTACACACAGATAATAAACACAGATGTGTCAAAAGAGACGATTTGTTTTTAATTCAGGCATCTCTAGTCATAGACATAACATATTAACAACATAAGATATAACATGTTATCAATATAAGCCCAGTTCGAAATAACGTTATCAATAGAAGCCCTTTTCATACAATAACCATCATCTTGTTTTAGTTTAACACAAAATTTGTTGACTGGATTATCTTTTTTCGTTTTTCGAAACCCAGCAAACTTTTCAGTCAATTTCTTTCCAATATTCTTTCTCCACTTTATTAGGACTTTGATATTTTTCTCATGATGTTTTGTTTCGTATTGTTTCAAAGCAGTGAGACATATACAATTGACTGTCTAATAGCGATACTTATAAAGTCAAAATGTGATCATTTTACTTCAAGGACTAATAATCATACTGATACATGGAAAGTCTAATATTGATGAGTATTTATACTCCATGAGGTCTAAAATCGGCACCTAGACGCTAAGTAATACAACCTTAAATTTCAATGATACTAATTGTTATTGGCTGGTAATTTCAAAAATATATTGAAATATCTCTAGACTTTAACACTGATAATTTTGCAGGATGCTGAACCTGTCTAAAGAGTGAAAAATACATTTAGTTCGTAAGCGAGTAGTTCAACAAGTCTCGACAGGTTCTAAGGTTTAATGACAACCTTCTCGTCCTAATCAGTAACACCTTGACGGTGAACACTGAACGTATTTTGTTTAAGTTTCAATTTCAAAGCACATCTATTTATTTGTTCACATTTTAACTCCTGGTGTCAGCCACTTGGAACTTTCGAGAATAACTTGAACATGTATTTCCTGTCCGTGGAATTCAACAAACTCGATCTTTAATTGATAGACTTGTTCAGGAATTTCAGTTGTTTTTTTCTCTGTTCGTGGTTAGTTGCAGGTTTTAACCCTCTTCCCTCACATGGAAATGCAGCGAACATAAAAAAAAATTCACATTCAAGATCGGAGCACAAAATAAATTGTTATATTTAGAGGCAGCTGACGATATTACTAAAAAAAATTGAAACATTTTAGATATACATAAATAGGAAAGCGATGTTAAATATATACATCAAATACAAAGGTATGCAAAATATATGCACAACATCTTGGGTTAGTCGATATCAGTTAATTAAAAAAAATGTTTTTGTGGCACCGTGTACTAGTGAACTGTTAATTTTTTCCTAGTGTGAACTAGATGTATAAGTAAGTGGATGTAACAGAGACCAACACATTAAACCTAGGGTCACGTGATTAGGTCCATGGTAATATAAAAACACAATTTTGAGAACGAAAGAGTTAAAAAAAAAGATTAGTTCATGATGACAAGACTTAACTTTTGAATAGTATTAAAAGATATGGGTAATCCTAAGCTGATGGTGTGAGAGCTGAGTCCTAAACTGATGGTGTGAGAGTTGAGTCCTAAACTGATGGTGTGAGAGTTGAATCCTAAACTGATGGTGTGAGAGTTGAGTCCTAAACTGATGGTGTGAGAGTTGAATTCTAAACTGATGGTGTGAGAGTTGAGTCCTAAACTGATGGTGTGAGAGTTGAATTCTAAACTGATGGTGTAAAGATAAAAGTATCTTTTAACTCAGCCAGTGAATCATCTCTACTGGCTTATCTGAGAGAGTAAACCAATAAATGCGAAATAAATTCAACCCTCCCCCCCCCTGTGTTTTATTGTCAAGGTCTAATCTACGTTGGTAGGTTATGATCAGTTCTATCGGATATACAATCTTATCCTAGACCTAGACCACATCCTCTTTTAAATGTTGAATTAAACTTCTAATGTTAGCAATGAACTTATCAAATAGTATGTGGAAAAAATTCCTAAGAGAACGTCCTTACTTTTGTAAATGTTACTTATCATAATTGTGTTACATAAACTGTAAAAAACAACACTACTTAACATTGCTTATACATTTGTGGAAAGATGTCCGACACAATTAAAAATAATATATCTTTATGCTAAAGTATCAAAGGATGTCATTAAATATATCAAGAAATAATTTTACTGTGGTATCCATGCATACACATCAGTAGTAAAAGCCATGTAAAAGCAACAGCACGAAACCAAATACTAATTGGGGAATGAAAAGTGACTGTGAGGTCCCGGCTTTTAAGGGCTAAACTGGCTGTTAGGTCCCGGGTTTCAAGCTTTACTGCAGAGCAAATAAAAATGTTTCTTTGAAATTTGCCATAGCACCAAATCAAATTATTTATGTCTGAGTCATGACAGGTAATGAAAAGTGTACCTTCACTTAACATGCCTACTCAATTGTATGCTTTATATTCAAGTTTCTTTCAAGTATGTTTTAAATTAAGCAGAGCTGCTCACGTCGACAGAAATCTTGGCCAGCGATGTGCCGTGAATCGCATTGGAAACTCTTGAAATAAACGCTGAAACCAGAAGAAATCTGATCTGTAACAGTAACAGATGATTCTTAACATCCACCAAGTTTGTGTTCTTTTATTCTCCATGAGCTGATTTGTTATAAAGCTTCTATCAACTCACTCTGGCACAAATATTTGACATGTAACTTCTCCCACTTCCCATTCTCGAATCAAGTTGAAACTTTGCACAATTATTGATTGTCCCCAACAAAATTATGAATTAATCAAACAATCAACCTATGAATTGACCACAGACCTATATATATTATTTCTAGACAGGACATGGAGATCTTTTAACACTACAAAAAATGTGAAAACTTTTTAAAAAGATGAAAAAAGGCGTTGTTTTGTACAGTGGTTATAAGGAGTACAGTTGTTTTTTTTCACCCTAACCTATGTAACATATAATTGAATGTTTAGATCTAGATCTAGTGATTAAACATAAAAAAAAGAGCCCTCTGGCCTCATAATTATTATTTTGGACATTTTAAATACAGAAAAACAAAATCAATCTATTTAAATGTACATATTATTATGACCAAATTTAATAGACGTGAATTATTTCGATCTAGGATTTCATAACATTATCTTCATGGAAACTAACAAAAATGGCTTTATTTCGTGAATTTGCATGAATATATTGTTCTGTGGTTAATACAGTCTATCAATATATATATATATTTATATAGGTCTGCCAGTTGATCCATCGTGGATAATGTCCATAATCCGTTCTAGATATAATATACGTAAGTCTGTGGAATTAAGTAATTAGTGGAAATTAATTAATTTTGTTTCATATTGAAAAGGGAAATAAATCCTACAATATTGAGAAATATTGCCGTTCTTTCTACAATATTATCTTTTTTTTATTATAAAGTATTTTTTGTATTTTCTGGAATTCTCCATAATGTAGGTTACATTTGGTTCACCCTAAAACAAACAAACAAAAAATTCCCAAGGTCTGACCTATATCTTTAATTAAGTAGCTCATTACCTCAGATGTTCATCTTTCGTCCATCTTATTAAAGAACATTAACTCTCTAGTCAAGCACTTTCTTTGAAGTTCATTACCTTCTCTCCCTTGCCTAGAGCTTGCGTCTCTTCTAATACAAACCACTTTTGTACATTCTAGTAAAAGTAACTATCATGTGAGTTATATGGTAGCTTAGATGCTAGTCCCAGACACAAGCATTTGAAAGCAGACGTAGGGAGCGCGGTCTTTGAATTACTCAACGTGTATGTCTTTATAGACTCTGGGTTTCTGGTCGCAGTCGTTAAAGAAAGCAATGAAATTAATATTAATAAGTGGCCCTAAGAAATAAAACTAGAAGCTGACTTGAAGCTGAATGATAAACTTCATTGTAAAAAACTTGTCACTTTAGTTGTATTTCTTTTCTTTCTTTGTTTTGTTCATTTACCCAACTTGCTCTTCCCGGACTAAGTTGGATCAAATCTAATAAGTGACTCTTCATCTAGAAGCAGCCGTGGTCTATCAAGAGACTTGAATATTTAGCAAGCTAAATAATTTTTAAAAAATCCTTATTTAAAAGAACAAGCTTATCTAAGGGGAAGAACTCCACACATACAATAATATATAAAAATAATGTATAAGTTATTTCTTCTTATCTTATCTTATATAATACAGACGTCACTTAAAAAAAGAAGATGATTACGTCCTATGCGTCATGCATTTTGTCATGCCTAAGTCATTTCCCTTATACAATATCAAATACAATAATTAATTAGCGATGTATGGCCTTCTTCAGTCGCAAAGTGACTAAAGATCATCTCAGGAAATGAGATGAATGCCTGGGATTAGCCATGGTCGGAGCGATGTCGTCCACACAGCAGTTTCCCCCTCTTCATGTAGCCGATGTATCCAAAGAAACGGCAAGTGTCGATATAGTTTCAACTTGATCCCAGAAAGGGATGTAGGAGAAATAGCATGTACAATTAAATAACGGCACCAAACCCTACACATTTGTCAATACTGGAGGATTAATTTCCCTTATTAGTATCAAACAAAATAAATAATTACCAGTAGTAAATTTAATAATTGTTTTTTTTTTTAATTGATTCATGTCTTGTGCATGTTTAAACTTAATCTAAAGATTCGTGTTGGAGAAATAACGTGTTCAAACCTTTTGACCAGGCACACAGAGTGAATTAATATCAGCTTTGTAAAAAAACATTAAGATACTTAAAAGAAACAACAAAAAAATAATGCTTATATAGGTTATATCATGTGTAATTGTATCAATTGGTCGTCATTGAAATTGTAACAGATCTAGACTAACAATATTAAATCTGCGCAATTAGAAATATTTTTACCGAATGTTTTTGTTTAGCCCACTATCATGCATTTCTGTTTCTCAATGCGCTGTGATCCTATCACGTGATGTGTGGGTCCAGTTGGGAAAGGGAGGGAGAGGACAAGGCTGTGTGTTGGTCTCGTGTTGGCATAAAACAATAACGTGTGCACTCAGGACCTATTCAAGGGGGCTAATTCAACTTATACCACCACATCTGTTAATTATGATTTATTTCCCTTGTTCAAGATAAAAAAAAAATTACCAATAGTTAATTAACTAATTGTTTAATTTTTTTTTTATTGATTCTTGTTTTGTCAGGTAAAAGAAATAATTGTGCACAAGTTCAGATTGATCAAGATTGGCTGTGGTAGAAATGACCTGTAAAAACTTCTTTGACAGACAGACAGACAGAGTGAGTTGATATAAGCTTTGTAAAAAGTATATTTTTCACGATGTTAACATATAATGTTAAAATGATTTTTCTTTTACACTTAGTTACTTTGACAAGGATTACTATTACATTTATTAAAACTTTACTGCTTCTATTTGTATTGGACGATAAAGAGAAAAGCGTTAAGTGAAAGATAGTAATGAATGCACAAACCAAACATACATCATGCTAATAACGCACTTATGAGGGTGCAAGAGAGTAAAAAAATAGTAATACTATGCCAACCACTTTCATATCTTAATGCTTGATGGAACCGCTGCCCCATCACATCAACTTGTGATTCTCTTTACTGCTCAAACTTCTTGTGTGAGGTGTGACTGAGGGACAAATAACTAATTGGCTTCTTTAAGGAACTGGAGTTTGAATCTCAATGTCAATTCAAAATTAAATTCACGATTTTTTTTCCTTTGTTGCTGAGCTTCTCAAGGCAGCAAGGAAACTCTCTCCCCTATACTTTCTCTCTCCCATACTCTCTCTCCTCCCCTATACTCTCTCCCCTATACTCTCTCTCTCCCCTATACTTTCACTCTCCCATACTCTCTCCCCTATACTCTCTCTCCTCCCCTATACTCTCTCCCCTATACTCTCTCTCTCCCATACTCTCTACCCTATACTTTCTCTCTCCCATACTCTCTCCCCTATACTCTCTCTCTCTCCCATACTCTCTCCCCTATACTTTCTCTCCCATACTCTCTCCCCTATACTCTCTCTCCTCCCCTATACTCTCTCTCCTATACTCTCTCTCTCCCATACTCTCTCCCCTATACTTTCTCTCTCCCCTATACTCTCTCTCTCCCATACTCTCTACCCTATACTTTCTCTCTCCCATACTCTCTCCCCTATACTCTCTCTCTCCCATACTCTCTCCCCTATACTTTCTCTCTCCCATACTCTCTCCCCTATACTCTCTCTCCTCCCCATATACTCTCTCCCCTATACTCTCTCTCTCCCATACTCTCTCCCCTATACTTTCTCTCTCCCATACTCTCTCCCCTATACTCTCCCTCCTATACTTTCTCTCTCCTATACTCGCTCCCCTATACTCTCTCCCAACTATACTCTCTCCCCTATACTCTCTCTGTCCTTTACTCTCTCCTCTATACTCTCCCTCCTATACTTTCTCTCTCCTATACTCCTTCCCACCTATACTCTCTCCCTTCTATACTCTCCCTCCTATGCTCTCTCTCTCTCTCCCCTATACTCTCTCCTTCCTATACTCTCTCCCCTATACTCTCTCCCAGAGGCGTCACTAGGGGGTGCGGTCCGCACCGGGTGACACCCGATAGGGGGTGACACCCGAGTGGAAAAAATGCACTTTACAAAAAACTAAATAAATACCAACTTAAAAATGTGACAGAAGCAAGATTATAAAGCAAAGGAATCTTTGAAAAACGTATTCTTAATGAGAAAAAAATCAATTGTAAGATTTTCTTGTTTGATAAATAGTGGACTATCCACAATGAAAAAGTCAAGGTACTCTAGTATCTTGTATTACAGTACACCTAACATAGATCTCTGAAGTTGTAAGATATATTAACAGTAGCAATGGTAATGTTCAAATGACTGAAATATTGTGGTATTTTCCTCTTTAAGTGGACCAAAAGCTGATGGTATCTGTTCTGATAATTTAAAATGCCTTGAAAGAGATGTATATGATGAGCTCAGGGACATGGTAATGCAGCGACAATGTCAAGGATTCACGAAGGAGAGCAGGCAGTATTAATAAAGAACAGAAAAGAAACTGGAATGAATGTGTACACCATTTATTGAAGCTATTTAAACATGCTTCTAACAAAATACATTTGTATCGGTTTTCTAGAAAAAGTTTTTCTTTCTTAGCCGTTTTTACCAAACGATGGGATATTTCAATGAATGATAGAGTAACAAACGAACAACTCGCTGGCTGGTGTGTTGCTGTTAGACCCATAAGAAAACGATTTTATGAAAGTGTGACGGCGAAAATCTTTGCCGTCGCACTGAAAATAAAAACACTAGAGGAATCTTGTATCTCAGTTTTCACTAAGTAAATACAAACACTAGAGGAATCTTGAATCTCAGTATTCACTAAGTCAATACAAACACTCAGAGGAATCTTGTATCTCAGTATTTACTAAGTAAATACAAACACTAGAGGATTCGTGTATCTCAGTATTCACTAAGTAAATACAAACACTAGAGGAATCTTGTATCTCAGTATTCACTAAGTAAATACAAACACTCAGAGGAATCTTGTATCTCAGTATTCACTAAGTAAATACAAACACTCAGAAAAATCTTGTATCTCAGTATTCACTAAGTAAATACAAAATCTAGAGGAATCTTGTATCTCAGTATTCACTAAGTCAATACAAACACTGGAGGAATCTTGTATCTCAGTATTCACTAAGTCAATACAAACACTCAGAGAAATCTTGTATCTCAGTATTCACTAATTAAATACAAACACTAGAGGAATCTTGTATCTCAGTATTCACAAAGTAAATACAAACACTCACAGGAATCTTATATCTCAGTATTCACTAAGTAAATACAAACACTAGAGGAATCTTGTATCTCAGTATTCACTAAGTAAATACAAACACTAGAGGAATCTTGTATCTCAGTATTCACTAAGTCAATACAAACACTGGAGGAATCTTGTATCTCAGTATTCACTAAGTCAATACAAACACTAGAGAAATCCTTTATCTCAGTATTCACTAATTAAATACAAACACTAGAAAAATCTTGTATCTCAGTATTCACTAAGTAAATACAAACACTCAGAGGAATCTTGTATCTCAGTATTCACTAAGTAAATACAAACACTAGAGGAATCTTGTATCTCAGTATTCACTAAGTCAATACAAACACTAGAGGAATCTTGTATCTCAGTATTCACTAAGTCAATACAAACACTAGAGAAATCTTGTATCTCAGTATTCACTAAGTAAATACAAACACTAGAGAAATCTTGTATCTCAGTATTCACTAAGTAAATACAAACACTAGAGGAATTTTGTATCTCAGTATTCACTTAGTAAATACAAACACTAGAAAAATCTTGTATCTCAGAATTCACTAAGTAAATACAAACACTATGGAATCTTGTATCTCACTATTCACTAAGTCAATACAAACACTAGAGAAATCTTGTATCTCAGTATTCACTAAGTCAATACAAACACTAGAGGAATCTTGTATCTCAGTATTCACTAAGTCAATACAAACACTAGAGGAATCTTGTATCTCAGTATTCACTAAGTCAATACAAACACTAGAGGAATTTGTATCTCAGTATTCACTAAGTCAATACAAACACTAGAGGAATCTTGTATCTCAGTATTCACTAAGTAAATACAAACACTCAGAGGAATCTTGTTTCTAAGTATTCACTAAGTAAATACAAACACTCAGAGGAATCTTGTATCTCAGTATTCACTAAGTCAATACAAACACTAGAGAAATCTTGTATCTCAGTATTCACTAAGTCAATACAAACACTAGAGGAATCTTGTATCTCAGTATTCACTAAGTAAATACAAACACTCAGAGGAATCTTGTTTCTAAGTATTCACTAAGTAAATACAAACACTCAGAGGAATCTTGTATCTCAGTATTCACTAAGTCAATACAAACACTAGAGAAATCTTGTATCTCAGTATTCACTAAGTCAATACAAACACTAGAGAAATCTTGTATCTCAGTATTCACTAAGTAAATACAAACACTAGAGGAATCTTGTATCTCAGTATTCACTAAGTCAATACAAACACTGGAGGAATCTTGTATCTCAGTATTCACTAAGTCAATACAAACACTCAGAGAAATCTTGTATCTCAGTATTCACTAATTAAATACAAACACTAGAGGAATCTTGTATCTCAGTATTCACTAAGTAAATACAAACACTCACAGGAATATATATATCTCAGTATTCACTAAGTAAATACAAACACTAGAGGAATCTTGTATCTCAGTATTCACTAAGTCAATACAAACACTGGAGGAATCTTGTATCTCAGTATTCACTAAGTCAATACAAACACTCAGAGAAATCCTTTATCTCAGTATTCACTAATTAAATACAAACACTAGAAAAATCTTGTATCTCAGTATTCACTAAGTAAATACAAACACTCAGAGGAATCTTGTATCTCAGTATTTACTAAGTAAATACAAACACTAGAGGAATCTTGTATCTCAGTATTCACTAAGTCAATACAAACACTAGAGGAATCTTGTATCTCAGTATTCACTAAGTCAATACAAACACTAGAGGAATTTGTATCTCAGTATTCACTAAGTCAATACAAACACTAGAGAAATCTTGTATCTCAGTATTCACTAAGTCAATACAAACACTAGAGAAATCTTGTATCTCAGTATTCACTAAGTCAATACAAACACTAGAGAAATCTTGTATCTCAGTATTCACTAAGTCAATACAAACACTAGAGAAATCTTGTATCTCAGTATTCACTAAGTCAATACAAACACTAGAGAAATCTTGTATCTCAGTATTCACTAAGTCAATACAAACACTAGAGAAATCTTGTATCTCAGTATTCACTAAGTCAATACAAACACTAGAGAAATCTTGTATCTCAGTATTCACTAAATAAATACAAACACTAGAGGAATCTTGTATCTCAGTATTCACTAAATAAATACAAACACTAGAGAAATCTTGTATCTCAGTATTCACTAAATAAATACAAACACTAGAGAAATCTTGTATCTCAGTATTCACTAAGTAAATACAAACACTCAGAGGAATCTTGTATCTAAGTATTTACTAAGTAAATACAAACACTCAGAGGAATCTTGTATATCAGTATTCACTAAGTAAATACAAACACTAGAGGAATCTTGTACATCAGTATTCACTAAGTAAATACAAACACTAGAGGAATCTTGTATCTCAGTATTCACTAAGTAAATACAAACACTCACAGGAATATATATATCTCAGTATTCACTAAGTAAATACAAACACTAGAGGAATCTTGTATCTCAGTATTCACTAAGTCAATACAAACACTGGAGGAATCTTGTATCTCAGTATTCACTAAGTCAATACAAACACTCAGAGAAATCCTTTATCTCAGTATTCACTAATTAAATACAAACACTAGAAAAATCTTGTATCTCAGTATTCACTAAGTAAATACAAACACTCAGAGGAATCTTGTATCTCAGTATTTACTAAGTAAATACAAACACTAGAGGAATCTTGTATCTCAGTATTCACTAAGTCAATACAAACACTAGAGGAATCTTGTATCTCAGTATTCACTAAGTCAATACAAACACTAGAGGAATCTTGTATCTCAGTATTCACTAAGTCAATACAAACACTAGAGAAATCTTGTATCTCAGTATTCACTAAGTCAATACAAACACTAGAGAAATCTTGTATCTCAGTATTCACTAAGTCAATACAAACACTAGAGAAATCTTGTATCTCAGTATTCACTAAGTCAATACAAACACTAGAGAAATCTTGTATCTCAGTATTCACTAAGTCAATACAAACACTAGAGAAATCTTGTATCTCAGTATTCACTAAGTCAATACAAACACTAGAGAAATCTTGTATCTCAGTATTCACTAAGTCAATACAAACACTAGAGAAATCTTGTATCTCAGTATTCACTAAATAAATACAAACACTAGAGGAATCTTGTATCTCAGTATTCACTAAATAAATACAAACACTAGAGAAATCTTGTATCTCAGTATTCACTAAATAAATACAAACACTAGAGAAATCTTGTATCTCAGTATTCACTAAGTAAATACAAACACTCAGAGGAATCTTGTATCTAAGTATTTACTAAGTAAATACAAACACTCAGAGGAATCTTGTATATCAGTATTCACTAAGTAAATACAAACACTAGAGGAATCTTGTACATCAGTATTCACTAAGTAAATACAAACACTAGAGGAATCTTGTATCTATGTATTCACGAAGTAAATACATTCATCTATGAAGATTTAAATCTATATATCCCAGTCTTCATTACTAGAAAGAAATTTGTAAAAATATTGTTTTCCTAATTATGAGGTTAGGACTGGAGTACTTCTACAAAACCAAGCAACGTCCCACAATACTCTTGAATTCAATGAGGACTTTCTCTGTGTGTCCCATTCTCAACAATTGAGAACATTTTTGTTTTTGAGAAAGAGAGAATGTGACACACACACACACAGAGACAAGCATCCTCAACTAAGACGTGCAGTTGTCCAGCTCAAGATATTGTCCACTCAGGATGTACCCACAAGTGATTAGTTTTAGCCAGAGGAGAGAATCAATAGGACGTCTAGAGGACACCAGAGGACTGATTAAACATTTAAAATGTAAACTAGGAAACTGTTTTTTTTTCTATTACTTAAACAACAACAACAACAGAATCTTTAAATTGCTGCTGGGGGCCATGGAAAAAATATATTTGTAATTAACATCTAGTGTTAGTTTTAAACTTAGATCTCAAGATTATTATTTTTTAAATGAAATTGGAAATGTGCATTATCTTGAACTCTTATAATTGAAGCAATGAGTTTGAGATTAAAACCCGTCATATTGTTCATGATGCCCTGGTGCAGAGATTTCTTTGTGCTGATAAGTCTTTTTGTGTTTAATGTGTTTGACGTTATACTAGATATTACATGAGATGTTACATCGGATTTCAAATGTAATGAAGTTACACGGATTTTTGTGTGTATGTGTGTGATGTAACCGTAAAAATATCTCGTCAAATGTTACACTTTATCCTAGTGCTGCTTGTGCTAGACAGTGTCAAACCAAATTTCTGAGTAAAGTTTGCGGTTAATGACACGTTTTAATCCTTAGTTGACAAAAGAATCACACATCAGAATGTTAAGATCCTTATTTTTCTTTCAAATTATTCATTAAATCAATGAGCAATGAAAGTTTTTTTTTACGAAGGGAAACAACTCAGTTTATTTAATGTCACAAATGTTTAAAGAAATTAAGTATTATCTCCCTTAAATAAATCTAATTAATGATAGATAGTAAGAAAGATAGATAGATCCTATATGGTTGTATTACAGACGTTTTTAAATCCTTTATGCACAAACATACGACTTGGGGTCCATATAAAGCTTGTAGAATGTTACATGTCGGCCTTTCCACGGAAATCACCATATTAAATGGAAAAAATGGTTAAAAAGAAAAGTATTGAACTCGGTCCATAATTCGAATAATACAAATGTATATGGCTTCCATTCAGTTGCTTTTACAATACTCCCCTCCCCCCCCCCCCCTCTCACATCACACCTACTTTTATTAGCAGCAAGATCAATCACGTGACTTGTGTGTTTATATTGATTAACATCTTTGCAATCAACGCAAGTTAAAGATAACACGAGACTAACAAGGGAGACAATTATCGCGGGACGTCAACACCAAAACAAACAATAGAAACTCGTCAAACAAGAGAAACAATCCTGGAATGTCAATAGATCATTAAACATACAAAGAAAAGAGCCATAAATCAAAGATTGGCGGAGATAATAAATAGATTATATCAATTTTAAACTTTTTATCAAGACTGAAAGAGAAATGCTGTAAACACGATACAAAATATGATCAACACATTTAAAAAAATATCAAGCTTAAAATTTTACCAATAATTTATCACCAAATGTGAGTTATTTCGTTAGGGATAGTCGTATCCGTACATCAAAATCCACACTATATGGAACTCGAATGCAAACACTAAGGTAACTATGCACAGAGGCGTCCTTGGTTGCATGACAAATTGACTTCCGGTAGATTTTTTTTTACTATAAAGACTATATAACGAAAACCATTCCCGAAGATTTTTACCGCCACTTTTACAGCAAATCATGAATGGAAACTTAACTGTCATAGAAGATGTTACAGAGTTAAATGTGCACAAACCATTTTGTGACTTAGATCTATAACTGTAAAGCTTTATAACTGATTTTCTTAGCCAATATAGACTAATTAGCCAAGCCTGTATTTCGTGTATTTTCTTGTTTACGACAATCATTGAATTGTAATGCCAGTTTGGATTATTTTCTTAGTAAATCACATTTGAAAATTTACACATATCTCGTACGGCGAATGAACATATGGCAAAATAAGTCTTTTTTTTGTGAGCTAAAAGGTGGTCGACGTAACAAAGATGACCCATGGAGATTCTTTAAAGATCAGCTTAGGCGCCAACTTGCCTTAGCTGACTGCATCTTGGTTACATGCGGATTTTGAATGATAAAATAGAAAAAGAATGTATCACACATTTCAGTATATTCTGTGACGTTTTATGGCAACCTATTATAACACAGTGCAGGACTGGCCCCTGTCCTGTTGGCTCATATTTCTCACGGCTATGGCCAAATTTCGATTCACGGTGCCCCCATATTCTGTGTGACGGCCCAGACTGGCTGATCTCCATCTCAACAGGTCAGGGAAACCAAAAATTCTCGACCTGTATGCACTACGCAATACCGTAGGGTTTCTGTCTAGGGCTTTTGCAATATAGGATTTGAGCCTCTCAAGCCCTATTCAAATGGAGTTTGATGATGTTGACTTTTTATGCCCTTTTTTCTGTCTTGGTGAGATTTATTGTAAGACTGAATTATTGATTCGCAGCTGTGGAATTATAGACTAGCCTTAGTAATCATTATTGCGAATGGTAGTGAGAGCCGCATCGTCGTCAAATATCAGTTCCCTAATCAGGATATGTCGTCCTGTTTTGGTCAAGCCAGTTTAAGAAGCCTTCCATCCAATCTACCAACCTTGTTTTATCCTGCTCTTAATAGATAATACCTAAACGTCTAAGAGGAAGAACTGTGAAACTTTTCATGTGAAGCTGACAGTAGTTTCAATAGCTTATCTGGACAAACAATTTTCACTAGTAAAAACCACTTCTGCTTAGTGTGAGCATATTGCTAAATGAAGTTCATATTTCTATTACTTTCTACTCAAGTTACCCAAGAGAATTTTTTTTTTTTTAATTAAAATCTGATTTGATTGTCACCCCATTTTTTTTTTATGAAGCCTGTTACAGTTACAATGAAGGGATGAAATTTTGGATAATATTCTGTTTGTTTTGTGATATGAGAATACATCAGAAATGGTCACCTTCAGTATTTAATGTTTCATTTAAAAAAAGATAATTATATTAATACATATTTGATGTACAAACAAATGAAAACCATACAAACATTTTTTTTTAAGTATAGATGATTAAGCTTGTAAGTGTCTGAACAATACTACATTGACATTGACTTATTATTTTAAACTTTTTACAGGAATTTATCTTAAGCTTGACTGAAAGAGAAAGTTGCTATAATTTAAATAATAACATTTAATAGTCTGAACATGTAACTTAAAATTGAATAATGCATTTATTGACAAGTAAATATTGAAGTAATGATGTACTTTCTATTTTATTAAGTCAATAAGCTTTAAGTCTCTTGTTAGTTAAAGCATACAGTATTGTTTTTTAAATCTTTTTAGTGTGCTATTTAACTTGATTCATGTTACATTTACAGTAAAAAAAAAAAAAAAGTTTAATAATTGAATATACAATTTTTCAAAGTTGGACAACTATTTATTAAATGTATATTATACAACGAACAAAATATGTTTAAGATTATGTTCAAATAAATATACCAAAATATTAATATTAGTAAGAACAATATTATCTTCAATTTCTTAATATTATAAACACAATATTTCCTGAAGATATTTTTTTTTAATTATAGAAATAATGCTTAATTCTTCAGAAATGGTAGTTTTCAAAATAATCAAATTAAGGACAACATATATTCATGAACTTCCAGCTATCAGCAAGGTACTGATAAGTATTATGGAGCACATTTTCCTTCAACTCAGAGGATCACAGGCATTGGACAAATTCTAGGACTGTTGATGGAATAGAAACAAATACATTAAATTCATAACAAGTCACCAATTCAATCTTAGTTTCATATAGTACCAAACTTCCATATGTTCAAGTCCTTTACAGATAAAATCAATTCTGAAAACATCTAACAAACAGCTCTTTAAAAAGAATATTAGAAGTTTTACATAAAAAATGCTTTGGGAACATATGAAACAAAACTAGATGCAAACGTATTACAAAAAAAAAAAAAAGGAATAGTATAATAATAACAATATTTAATCTTTGACATTTTATTCAGTAATATTATGAAAATTTAATGAATCATTAAATGCACTTGAAAGTGAACGGAACAGATTTAAAAATAATAACAGGAAATTTTCTGCACAAGCATGCTGAGGTAACCCAGATAAAAAGAGTCATTCAATATTGTACTGAGTGTTTGAAACAATTTTTTAATGCATACATTAAAATATGAATATGAACATATCTTTGCAAATTTAAAGGGAGAATTTGAAGACTGCTTTTATTCTTTTTGCACTAAGATTAAAGTAAATTTTAAGCTGCCTTACTTACTGGAAGGAGGTGCTGTGGCTTAGCAGTAAAGCACTTGGCTACCGAACCAGGGTTTGAATCCTGGTGAAGACTGGGATTTTTTATTTAAGTCTGAGTCAACCCAGCTCTAATGGGTACCTGACATTAGAAGGGGAAAGTAAAGGCAGTTGGTCGTTGTGGAGGCCACATGACATCCTCGTCAACCATAGGCCACAAAAAACAGATGATCTTTACATCATCTGCCCTAGAGACCACAAGGTCTGAAAGGGGAACTTGACTTTTTTTTTTTTACTTACTGGAAGTTTCATAGGAAGAGTTTCTGACATAGCAAGTGAGTTTTGTGGCATCCATCCTATTGATAAACTCTTAGGGATAAGAAAGAATAATTTCTTCTTGAAATATACATCTGCGAAAAAGAAAAGATCAATTGCTTTTAATGTGAGCAATATTACAATTCTTATTCAATTTTAAAAATCTCAAAAAATGTATAGTGTCTTCGTTCAAAGAATTATGTAAAGACTCATCTGACATCCTTTTCCACCAAGATAACTGGTTAATCTGTACTTCTAATTGACAATTGTTGCAATATATATTTAATTTTTATGCAAGAAAGTATCATTTGAAGGAAAATACAGATAATGGTATTGGCCTGCATGAACCAACTATCACTTTAAAAATACCCTGCACAGGCTGAAGGGAATATAATGTTTTATTTACAACATAACAATATTGTGTAAATATTCACATAGAAAATTAGCTTTAAACAAAATAGCACATGGATTCTTACAATTAAAATAGACTTACATACTGTTTAAAAATAAATTATGAATAAATTAAATACTTACTGTTAAATGTATTTATAAAGCTTCTGGCACTGGGTGCAAACTCTTTTGAAAACAATGAACATATTGTGGCAGTATCTGGTTAAACACTTGAATTCACACATTGAAAGGTAGCAATTAGAGCACTTTTGAGTAGCATTCAACATCCGTTGTGTACTTCTTTGATACTTAAAAGTTCAGATCAAGAATAGATCTACAGTAAATAATAGCACAATTTGGTAACTACTCAGCCTACTAGAATGCGTGATAATAATAAAAAAAAACAAAAAAAAACAATTAGGATGTCTAGTCCAAACTAAAAATGTTTTTATCTAGGCAAGATATGAGCAGTGATTAATAGAGTCAGATCTAGTACATGATTAGTATAATTGGCAATGGCTGTCGACAGTAGTATTGCTCATCAGAAACATTAAATCTTTATAATCAGTGTATAGGAATAGATCTAGATATACAGATTCTAGATGTATAGATCATAGAATAATGATATAAGAGTCTAGGTCTATTGTTATTATATAAAATATAGATATTAGATAGAATAGATATAAACTAGATATAAATATAGAATATGGATGGATAAGAGTCATTAGTAAAG
>JAZGLO010001684.1:0-18166 GCA_036873155.1 Biomphalaria sudanica | reverse complement strand
AATAAAATGACAAAACAGGGGACATAACTTTGGATCTTTATGTGAATAGATGAAAAATTGATGATGTTGAGGTCGACTTTTTGTAAAGTAGCAGTGGCCACTGAGTGGGTCTGCTACATTGTCCATAGACACTGTCATGTATGTCAAATATAAAATTAGTGGCAAACTCCAATTGACAGATCATTGTCTCTGTAATGAATGGTTTCCTGTGTATCATGGGACATCTACTAAACTATCAGTGGAACAGATTTGTCTTTCTAGTTTAATATAAAATTATAAAATGGAGAAATAATAAGGACATTAGCAATAATAATAAAAATACAGCCTCCCTCCCCCCCCCCCCACTCCCTTTATGAATTGATGAAGGTGATTATCTCGAGGCGAGGATTTCACGAGATGTTTTGGAACAAGACGAGATTGTAAAGCTTATCTCCCCTGGACAGTTTTGATTTTGACATTACGGGGCGTGAGACAGTTTTATTATGTGCCCTAACTAAAAATCATTTTCCTGATTCTAAGATTATATAACATTCCAACAGAAGATGTGAATAGTGCAAACTTAGGAATGTAAAACAGAATGTAGATGTGAAGGTCATGTGATACATAACAGAAAGCGATAAATAAATACTAGTATAGATTTTTAGAGCAGAAGTTATAAAGCTATGGACTGTCCTTTACCTTGTATAATATCAGCCATTTCATGGAATCATGTATCAAATACAAATGTTTATACATTACACGGGACGATAAATTTGGCGGGAAGTGAGATGTTGTATTGACACAGGAAGTTGTTAGTCTGTCTCGCGGGACTCAACGAGAACATAAAGCAGAAGTGAGAGAGTTCTCTTTTGTCTGATTTATGGCCCAGGGAAATTAATTATTCCTTTTCCATATAGGACTTAGTGTATTGAAAACAGAAAGCTACTCAAAAGATATAGAAGAAAACAATTGTCGTGGTCCTTATCAAAGCGAACGTAGAAACAAACCAACAAATCAACGCCATCTCTCTCTGTGTGTGTGTGTGTGTGTGTGTGTGTACACTTCAAATAATCGTGAAGTCTTCTGATAGTATAGAAACCAGAATGACTTGACGTAACCTTGCCTACTTTTATAACGAGATCGTATTATTCTAATTTGAAACAAAAATTCTGTACTTTTTGCTTTCTAAGCTTCCAACAAAGTTACTGCACTTCATAACACAAATATTTAGAACCCATCGAGATGCAAGAAGTAGGTCAGGCCATAAGATGAAGGTTTTTCTTTCATTGACAAATGAGCTTTTTAATTATTATTATTTTTTTACAAATCATTTGTTTACTATTTACAAATGTAATATCGTGTTATGCATGAGTGTGAATGACCCTGTTTGGGTTGGACACGGAGACCCTAAGCATTCAGGACATTCTAAGACAGCAGACGACGGTCCATGTGTTCGCCATTAAGCTTATTAAATATTTCATTGCAACCTGAAATAATCTACTTTGATTTTAGAGGACATTATCCTTGTGGAATTCTAAGCTATGGCTAATGTAGTGTATCTTGTGTGCAGGATGTCATTGCCGTAAGTATAGTCTAGTTATCTATTGTCTATTTCAAAATTACTTTCAAGACATTGAAATTGATGATCTAACAAAAAGCTTTCTAGTATTGCATTATGAAGTTTACTGGTTGTGCCTAATTCCCATTTATAAATATTAATAAACAGATCACCTTCTCCTCACTATTGTTCTATATTAAACTATCTCGCTAATGTCTGTATCTGTCTCTTTGTTAGTGTCTGCCTCATTGTGCAACTATATATATATATATATAAAGAAAGAGAGAGAGACACACACACAAACTAAGTGTACTTAACATGGCTACATCAAACTGGACACTAAACGAAACAAAAAGTTGTTTCACAGTTTCAGACGATCTCGAATTGACTGCCGGCTTTGATTGATGGGATATTAACTATGTCTTTATAGTGGTGGCAGTCAATTTATTTCTTAGAGATTGGGGCTGATATAAAGACTACTTGTTTAGAGTAGAGTGTTGATGTTAGAGTTATCGCTGTATCCCTTTCTCCCTCTCTCTTCTCTTCTAAACTGTCTTTGAGAGAGAGAGAGAGAGAGCGAGCGGGAGGGAGAGAGAGAGAGAGAGCGAGAGAGAGAAAGAGAGAGAGAGTCTTATTTTTTGAATTTGATGAATGAATAAAGCGAACGAATGGCTAGTTGTTATCAGATAAGAATAGCTTCACATATTTTCACAGAATTGCATGAAATAATAAACAAACTAGCAGGCGAGAAGGTAATACTACTCTCAGATTTTATTCATGCTGCGACATTATTAGCTGCCACATTTTTATTTAGATAATATAGGAGAACTTCGGATATATTGGAAAAAACTATAAATAGGTAGCTTTTTGGTGGATCCGGTGTACAAAGTAAAGGAAGTGTAGATTAACTTTAGTTTTTCAAAAAAAATTGTTGATAATTTGAATGCACTTTTTAGTATAAACTCTATGTCTACTTCATGCTACGTGGAGATTTTGTTGATCAGAAAATGCGTTTCTGATGTTCAGTTTAGTATAGTTCACTCATTTTGAACAATTACTGAACAGTCAAACAATATTGTGATACTGGAGAAACAAATGTAAAGTATAAATCCAAAAGATCCTGTCATGGAATCCCCCATAGTGATAAAACTATCAACAAATCAAACAAAAGCATTAGGGTTTATTAAAAGAAATGTCTATAAATCAAATAAGAACATAAAACTAAAATGTTTTTTAACCTTGGTTAGGCCAATAATAGAATATGCATCCTCTGTTTGGGACCCCTCGACTCAAGAAAACATTAAGAAACTGGAACAGACACAAAATAGAGCAGTGAGATTTATAACAAATGAATATTCACATTTGACTAGAGTAACACATAATACATAAAACTTTGAACCATAATCTTCAAATATACAAAAACAAAATCTAATCAAATACACAGAAAGACACAAAGATAAAGAAACATTTTCGTTCCATATGCTAGGACAAATTTGTACAAATGCTTCTTCTTCTATTAGAGCATGGAATGGGTTGCCTGAGCTAGCCAGGAAAACCAGTAGCTTAGCAGAATTGAAGTCATTGGTTAATATTCATGACTAAATGTATGACGCATTGGACGTAATCATCTTAATTTTTTGAAGTGACGTCTGTATTATATAAGATAAGATAATAAGTACAAAACTTATTTCTGGAACTAGAAATCACTTGAATAATATACACACTACATAAATGTACATAACAATTCTATTGAAACACATTACCATTGTTTCAGTCCACCAAACTACGAATATGTCCCTTTAAATAACCTTTCGTCTTCTCACTATTTCGAGACCATCCAATCTTCTTTCACGAGCGTGGAATTTTTCAAAAAAAGTCATTCTATGTTATCCTTAAAGCTGATGGGAATCCCGCCAATAACATGCCGCAAAGACTTTGCGATGCAAATATTCAACCAATGAAAGAATTAATCATTTGTTATTCACGAAAGAAACACAGACAATAACTTGTAGCTTGAATATACAATCAATATCTTGTACCTTCTTTCTATCTTCTCATTTTGTTTTCTTTTATATCTCTCTCAATGTGTCTCCTTCCTCTGTTTCTGACTCCTCCACTGCATCCATCTCTCTCTCTCTCTCTCTCTTTGTTTCTATCACTTTTTCGCATTCTCTACCTTTCTTTTTCTTACTCTCTACTCTGACTCCCTCCTACCTCTGTCCCCCCCCTCTCCATACATATTCTTCTAAGTCTCCTTCAATGTCTCCCCCCCCCTTCTCTGTTTCTCCCCATTCTTCCATCTCTCTTATTTTTCCTCTCTTTCTTTCTCTCTCTCTTTCTGTCTCCGTCCAGCCCCCATCTCTATAACTTTATCGCTTCTGTTTCTTCAACTACAGCTCAACCTCATTCCTATAAGAAGAAGAGAGTACATTTGTTTTAGAGCGTTCAATATCTCGATCAAACTAAAGAGTACATTTGTTTTAGAGCGTTCAATATCTCGATCTAACTAAAGAGTGCATTTGTTTTAGAGCGTTTAATATCTCGATCAAACTAAAGAGTACATTTGTTTTAGAGCGTTTAATATCTCGATCAAACTAAAGAGTACATTTGTTTTTGAGCGTTTAATATCTCGATCAAACTAAAGAGTACATTGTTTTAGAGCGTTCAATATCTCGATCAAACTAAAGAGTACATTTGTTTTAGAGCGTTCAATATCTCGATCAAACTAAAGAGTACATTTGTTTTAGAGCGTTCAATATCTCGATCAAACTAAAGAGTACATTTGTTTTAGAGCGTTAAATATCTCGATCAAACTAAAGAGTACATTTGTTTTAGAGCGTTCAATATCTCGATCAAACTAAAGAGTACATTTGCTTTAGAGCGTTCAATATCTCGATCAAACTAAAGAGTACATTTGTTTTAGAGCGTTCAATATCTCGATCTAACTAAAGAGTACATTTGTTTTAGAGCATTCAATATCTCGATCAAACTAAAGAGTACATTTGCTTTTGAGCGTTAAATATCTCGATCAAACTAAAGAGTACATTTGTTTTAGAGCGTTCAATATCTCGATCAAACTAAAGAGTACATTTGCTTTAGAGCGTTCAGTATCTCGATCAAACTAAAGAGTACAAATTGTTTTAGAGCGTTCAATATCTCGATCAAACTAAAGAGTACATTTGTTTTAGAGCGTTCAATATCTCGATCTAACTAAAGAGTGCATTTGTTTTAGAGCGTTCAATATCTCGATCAAACTAAAGAGTACATTTGTTTTAGAGCGTTCTATATCTCGATCTAACTAAAGAGTACATTTGTTTTAGAGCGTTCAATATCTCGATCAAACTAAAGAGTACATTTGCTTTAGAGCGTTAAATATCTCGATCAAACTAAAGAGTACATTTGTTTTAGAGCGTTCAATGTCTCGATCAAACTAAAGAGTACATTTGTTTTAGAGCTTTCAATATTTCGATCAAACTAAAGAGTACATTTGTTTTAGAGCGTTCAATATCTCGATCAAACTAAAGAGTACATTTGTTTTAGAGCGTTCAATATCTCGATCAAACTAAAGAGTACATTTGTTTTAGAGCGTTCAATGTCTCGATCAAACTCCCTTCACATTTCATTCCCATATCTTAGCTCAGTGATAGCCCCCAGGCATTGTATGTGGAATTACTTTCAACCGGACGTCTGTCAGTCAAAGTTGGCTAGCAGTGACGTGTTATGCCGGAAAACAAATATGACCCTTGCCTAGATGTAGGAAGGAACTTGTCCAGCCCGATGTCCTTTTAGAGTGGACTTTGTCCTGAGGATGAAGTCAATGCTAATCTCACTAGGCATACATTTACAAGACTTCATTGTGATGTAGGCCCAGTGGCTAAAGAGAAGGGGCTAATGATGATACTGTTGGAGACCTAATTCCACACATGGAAAGAAAGATTGAGGGAGAGAGAGAGAGAGAGAGAGAACGAGAGAGAGAGAGAGAGACAGAGATTATAACTATAACAGGAGATGAATTATTTTTCAGGACATTGTATGTTGTTTTTTTTAAAATCAAAATGTAAAACCTAAGTCATTGCTACACAAACATTCAGTTACTGTTACTGTTCAGTTGCTGTGAATCAATATATCCTATTCTATAAATATACATTAACTGACATATAAATATATAACTGTACATCTGACGTATAAACGTATAAACATATAAACTGGTTCATACATCTAAAAGTTTATTGTATAAAAAGCTTTTCTTCTAAAAACTTGGATTGGAAATGGATTTATGTTAAACATCTTGTACACTTTATTTCTTTCCAGTCCCATTCTAAGGTGAAACTTTACACAATTGTTCATCATTCATAATTAATGCATTGTATTATATGACAAATATACTTAACCGGCGACAGTCACTCCCCGACAAACAAGCCACTTCTTACAATTACTTTACAAAACACAATATTGTGTAGTGCTAGAGATCTCCATGACCAGTCTAGATATAAAATATCTATATCTCTCTCTCTATATATATATAAATATATATACAGTGCTTTTTTTGTAAAAAAAAAAAAAAAAAAAATTGGTGCGGGAACTTCTTGGTTTGTTTGTTTTTTGTTGGTTTGACATGTTCCGGATGTTCCTTCAGAGTTGAAGATAATTACTTCCTAGTCCAAACGACGGGATATGGGAGCAGGCAGGATTTGAACCCTGGACCATCGATAAATCTGAACGACAGTCCAGCGCGCAAACCGCACGACCTAACTTTTAACTACTAAAAATTAATAATATACGTTAAAATACAAGAAAGTCACATATTTTTTTTTTCAAAAAGGTGCCGGTACGCCGCACCAGTACGTACCGTCACACAAGAAAAAGCCCTATATATATATATATATAGGTCTGTGATTCAATATAAGCGATGTTTTCAAACACGTTTTTTTTTAAACTTTTCATCTCGTCATGTCTATAGTGGACGTTGACTGCAGAGCTAGAGAGGAGGATCCTAACAATGGAATTGAGATGCTACAGAAGGATCCTAGGCATCACATTCAAAGACCGCATCACAAACCAAGAACTCAGAGACAGGGTTACTGCAGCGATCGGAGCCCATGACGACCTGCTAACTATTGTAAAAAGACGAAAGCTTAAAACCTATGGCCACATTACAAGATCTACGGGCTTGCAAAGACCTTCCTTCAGGGAACAGTTCCAGGAAAAGAAGAAGAGGCAGACAGAAAAGGGATGGGAGGACAACATTAAAGAATGGACGGGCCTGCCATTGAGAGAGGTTCTAAACAAGGCAAAAAAAAAGGGAGGAATGGAGAAAGACGGTCGACAAATCTTGCGTGGTGCCCCAACGGTCCAACAGACTAAGGGATTGGTAAAGGTAAAAGGAACAGGAGCTAGGCTATGCAAGAATAACTTGTTTTCTTTTAGTACAAGCAGGGAGGCGGTTTTGCTGAGTGGTAAAGCGCTTGGCTTGGGTTCCCTGGGTCGAATCTCGGAGAAGACATGGATTTTGAATTTCGGGATTTTTTGGACGCCCCTGAGTCCACCTACCTCTAATAGGTATCTGAAATTAGTTAGGGAAAGTAAAGGCGGCTGGTCTTTGTACTGGCCACATGATGCCCTCGTTAAACGCCGGCCAAAGGAAATATGATCTTGACATCATTCATCCTAGAGATCGCAAGGTCTGAAAAAAAAAGTTTTTTTTTATCATGCTGTCAAAACTAAAGCATAGCACTCCCGAGTGAATGCAGACAATACTTCTATCTAAACCTGCTTTTTTCTCCATCAAATAGTAACAGTTTAGACTACGATCAACGATCATTGATGTTTCTCATACAATACAGCAAAAGCAGTGAGGCCGTGCAAAGAGACATTTTCTTTATATTTTCTTATCTAATTATTGAGCGTTCCCTTGTATTAGCAAAACAAATTCTTAGAACACAATAGCTACCTTCTAATCCAAACCCACCGAGACGACCTTGGTATAAATTAATTTATAACACTGAAATTGAAGACAGGGCATGCTCCCTTGTTATTTTGTGTTCTGGCCTAGAGTTGCGTCCGATATGATAGGACAAAGGGAGAGGAGGTAGAAAACAACACGACAAAAAAACAAAACAAAAAAAACGACAACCTGGCAGACACGTATCATATTCTTATCTAGTCAGCTCCGGAATCCCTCTAAGACCAGCGCCTCCCTCGTAAAGCTAATAACTGTCGTTTCCATCCTAGTGGATGGATGCGATGTCTCCACGCTAACCAGGAGGCATCAGTTAGCTGGACACACGATTGTTGGGCCAGGCTTGGAACCTGGCCGAGTTACGGACAGAGTAAACAGACTTTATGAGTATGATCTCAAGGTAGAACAATATCCAGTTCCAAAACAGATTCGTTTTAATTAATTGTGTACAAGATGTATGGAAGCTAAAGCTTGATCGTAGAGAATATATAATTATGGGCGAGTCCTTATGAAAACAGAATAATGATATAATATGATATAATAATATAATGTATTATAATATGATATAATATGATATTATATGATATAATATGACATGGTATGACAATATAATGGTATGGTTCTTTTATGTTCGTAATTTTAGAAAAAACAAACTTTATATCTTTTACTTTTTATTCGTGGCCCCCAAAATTTGAAACTATTAATTTTGTTTGATCTGTCCGCCCATCGCGTTCGGATCTGAAAATGTAGAAAAGAGATGTACAATCGACATTCAATAATATGTTCATTGAAAAATAAAAATTTATAAATAGTTTGTATACTTCACTCTCAAATCTTTCTGTCTTGTCCACAAGTTTTTATACTTCACTCTCAAATCTTTCTGTCTTGTCCACAAGTTTTTATACTTCACTCTCAAATCTTTCTGTCTTGTCCACAAGTTTTTATACTTCACTCTCAAATCTTTCTGTCTTGTCCACAAGTTTTTATACTTCACTCTCAAATCTTTCTGTCTTGTCCACAAGTTTTTATACTTCACTCTCAAATCTTTCTGTCTTGTCCACAAGTTTTTATACTTCACTCTCAAATCTTTCTGTCTTGTCCACAAGTTTTTATACTTCACTCTCAAATCTTTCTGTCTTGTCCACAAGTTTTTATACTTCACTCTCAAATCTTTCTGTCTTGTCCACAAGTTGTTAGTATACAAACATTGGAGAACTCTGTTACTTGCAAGATACAAACATTGGAGAGCTCTGTTAGTTGCAAGATACAAACATTGGAGAGCTCTGTTAGTTTCAAGATACAAACATTGGAGAACTCTGTTACTTGCAAGATACAAACATTGGAGAGCTCTGTTAGTTTCAAGATACAAACATTGGAGAGCTCTTTTAGTTGCAAGATACAAACATTGAAGAGCTCTGTTAGTTTCAAGATACAAACATTGGAGAGCTCTGTTACTTGCAAGATACAAACATTGGAGAGCTCTGTTAGTTGCAAGATACAAACATTGGAGAGCTCTTTTAGTTTCAAGATACAAGCATTGGAGAGCTCTGTTAGTTTCAAGATACAAACATTGGAGAGCTCTGTTACTTGCAAGATACAAACATTGGAGAGCTCTGTTACTTGCAAGATACAAACATTGGAGAGCTCTTTTAGTTGCAAGATACAAACATTGGAGAGCTCTGTTAGTTGCAAGATACAAACATTGAAGAGCTCTGTTAGTTGCAAGATACAAACATTGGAGAGCTCTGTTAGTTGCAAGAAACAAACATTGGAGAGCTCTGTTAGTTGCAAGATACAAACATTGGAGAGCTCTTTTAGTTGCAAGATACAAACGTTGAAGAGCTCTGTTAGTTGCAAGATACAAACATTGGAGAGCTCTGTTAGTTTCAAGATAAAAACGTTGAAGAGCTCTGTTAGTTTCAAGATACAAACATTGGAGAGCTCTGTTAGTTTCAAGATACAAACATTGGAGAGCTCTGTTAGTTTCAAGATACAAACATTGGAGAGCTCTGTTAGTTGCAAGATACAAACATTGGAGACCTCTGTTAGTTGCAAGATACAAACATATCGGAGAGCTCTGTTAGTTTCAAGATACAAACATTGAAGAGCTCTGTTAGTTGCGAGATACAAACAAGAAAAACATGAAAAATATCTTCTTTAAAAGACAATACTTTTTATATGAGCGATTTTTTCGCTCTTGATAACTTATGAATGTTAGATTTTAAAAAAATGGAACATATTTTACCCGTCCAATCCCCCCCCCCCTTAAAAAGTCCTGGTTAAGCGAATGTATAAATCTACTAGACTTTATAATATTCTAATGATAGGCCTTTACATCTAGACCTATCAGAAGATGTGCAAAATGTTCTTGAACATTCATTTATTTCACTCTTGACTAATACAACACACACACACATGCAGAGTAGCCGAAGACGTAGAGTATGCTTAAGATTAGATTGTTCTCTAGCCAAATTAAAATTAATTTGTTTTTATACTTGGTCAAATTTATAACTTTAAAACTAGATATTTTATCCAGTGTGGCCAACAAACGTTTTCCTTTTACCGACGATACACAGCAGCTAATTTCTAGGAAAATTGTTAGAGCCGTTTTTGAGATCCGTGTCTAGGTTCCACCCACCCACCTAAAGGTTTCCATTAAGTTACGAGGTACTGTAATAAGGAAATTTTATTTAGAAAAATACAAAAGTACGCTTTAACTCAATTTCTCTTCCAGCTTTGTATCTCGTTATTTTCAGTATTGAACTTTGAACACACATAAAAAAACATATCGTTTGTTCTATTTACGACAATGTCTTGAATGTTTAAGTGAATTCTTTTATCTTATAATTACAATCTAACTGTAATATTTTGTTTCGGTTACGTTATTGTATTTATTGTTAAATGGAAACCACTTACATACCGGAAGATCATGAATTCTAATACAGAAACAACTTCAATGCTCATATTCAAATCTGTTTCTCAATCAGTGCCAAGTCACTTTTTTTTATGTGCGAAACTAATGCCCTCTAGCGGATGTCGTTTTTTAAATTAGAACTGACGGTTCTTCCTTAGGAGGAAAGGGGCGAGGGATTACTTTCCAAGTCATTAGAATCTGCTGTAGAGGTTATCATTCTCTTGCGATGCCCTGGTCAGACAGCCAGGTGTAAACAGAGACCTTGGTTCGCTTCTAGTGCATCTAGGAGACAGAGATCAGTGCTGTTGACAACAGATGGCTGCATATGAAAAAAACTGGTCGATGTGATCTTATGTTGAGGAAATAAGTTTAGTTTATGCCACATCAAAGATGTGAACAACTTAAAGAGAACGTACCATCTGTTTGCTGCGTCGTCAGAGCTCTTTAATGGAGTACTTTCTACGTTTGTTGGCAATTAATGATGTTAGATATTAATTATTTTTACAAAGCTTATATCAACTGCCTTTCTATCTGTCTGTCTGTCTGTCAAGTAAAAACTCTGTACACAACAATACACATAGTACTTCAATGAAGTGGTAGTATAAGCTAAATTAGTCCCCCTTTATAGGTCGTAACTTTGAAGTAAGTTTAAAACAAACAATACAATCTTCTATATCCATAAGCAGCTCATTAGCAGAGTGGTTAGAAGTTCGGCTAGAGGAGGCGTGAGTAATAAGTTCGAATTCAGGTCGTTCCCTTTTTTTTTTTTTTTACATGTTTTAAAAAACCGATTACGGTAAACTTCACCCTGATATCCCTTTTTTCTCTCCCCCCCCCCCCCCCCATTTTCCCAACTGGTCCAGACAGATCATTGATAAGATCATAATGCATCGAGAAAGCTAAAAGAATAAAATAGCGCTAAACAAAAAGAATTGGTACAAAATTTCTGATCGCACAGATTTATTGTTTTTGGTCTAGATCAGTGGTTCCCAAACTTTTTTGTCCAGTAGACCCCTTGCCATGTTTTCTGGTTTTCGGAAGACCCCCTGCTCAACTTGCACATTTTCGCAAATTCATTAACATTTTTTAAAAATAAATTTCTAACTGTAGTGAGTTGAAGAGTGAAATGGTACTTTAAAACTACACAACTGCGGATATTGTGTTTCATATACGAATTAGTCGTTCTATGAAGTAGTCTTTCCTAACATTAAATATTAATTAATGAATTTAATAATTAATTAAGTATCATTGTAAAAGATTTCGGAAATAGCAATTGCTTGTGTATTTCTTGATCTTTCACGTGTGGCTCAAATGTTGAATATGCGGAACTGTTTTCATTAACAGGAGAAGGGTCGAAGGCGAGTAACTGGAGCCTAAACCAGTAAGCGTTGAGCAGGAAGGGCTCATTAATTTTGACTTGCTACCCACCTAGCAGAAGGAAAACTTAACTCAAACCTCTGCTGCCTTGCTACTATACCCAAACATGGGAAAGGTCTCGTTGGTCAACCCCAGAAAATATTAGGAGACGGTGACTATTAGCGCCATGTATTCCTGGGCCGTCCCCTCTTTCTCTTTCCTTGGGGGTTTCAGGTTAGGGCTTGCTTTGTTATGTTGGATGCAGGCTTGCGAAGTGTGTGACCTATCCATCTTCAGCGTCTCTGAAAGATATCTACTTCAATGGGCTGCTGCTTTGTTTTTTGCCACAGTTCCTCATTCGAGATCTTGTCTGGCCAGCGGATTATTCGAATCTTCCTCAGGCAGGTATTGATGAATACCTGGATTTTTTTTATGGAGGTGATGATGGTTCAGGTCTCCGCGATTTGGAAACAGATGCCAACCAGATGGGCAAGACGTGCGGACAGTTGGAGAGATTCGCTCAGAACCGAGATGCCTGGAGAAAGCTCGTTGGTGGCCTATGCCTAGAAGGGACCACAGGCATAGATGAGATGAGATGGTGACCATTAGACAGTTTGTAGCACACAGCGCTACACCTTGTCAGACCAAACTGTATTTATGTCTTTTGCAATGATTTACATAAGAAGCTTTTAATTTTATAACTCATGCCACCGAAGCGACCTTGAACTGTATTGTCGCTTAAAGAAATTCTTTCAATAATAACAGATGTAGGTTTATGTAAAACGGCTGGTAGAATCAATGTTTGACCTTTGCTGTTTTCGTTATTTTGTTTTAAGTAAAGAAATCTTGTAAGACTCTCACAAACCATCAACTTCTCTATATGATGTCGAACAGATTTTGTGGGTCTATTTTGAACTTTGAGTGTTCAAAAGTTTTTCAAATCTTAATTTTTGTCAGGGTGGCATTGTCTCAAATGATCCTCCAGCGTAACTGGTTCATATCGTCATAAAAAGTCACTTAGGCAGCTGCTTGTTTGACATGGAAGGAAGGAATCCGAATTTAAATAATAAATGCTTTACTGTCTACATTTCTTTTCTTTTTTTCTAAATATTAGTTACTTGTAGACAAAATTAAGCTATTTAAATAAGTATTGAAATTGATTACAACAATTTTTCATTTGAATAGCAGGATAAATATTTAAAGGATTAACGAAGGTACACATTATATAATAGTGTATGAAATAATTACATTAAGGAATGTGAAAATTAAGTAACTCGACCTGCTTAATAAAATCTATTATTGTAGACCCCCGTGGACATCTCATAGACCCCCAATTTATTTTTTTACTTTCGTAGACCCCTTGGAGGTCTTCGTAGACCCCTTGGGGTCTATATAGACCACTTTGGGAATCACTGGTCTAGATCTATTACTAATGTAATAACATGAATGATCAGAACTAATTTAAAGATTACATTTGGTATAGTTTAAGCTTTGTTGTTGTTGTTTTTTAAGTTTTTTTTTTCTTGTATGTATTATCTAGTAAATGGCTGAGATACATTTATATGTTGAGACTATTGTATTTATTATTTTCCACCTGGTTCCTCCCGTACATTGGGGTCCCGTAATGTGAGTTCTTGTGTTAACGTAAGGATATTGACTTTGTGGGCTGATACGCACTGCGATGTCGGTCTGTTTGCAATTATTTTTATCTTACGTTTGAATGAAAGTTGCCAGATTGGAGAATCCATGACTATCAATTATGTTTAGTTCACAAAGAAGTAATTTGAAAAATTGAAATTTGTAATCACAAAAAAATATATATATATAAATAAATAAACTGGACATGGGTCGTCAGTAGAACAATTACACATCTGATTTGTGTGTCAGACCTTTTTTTTTTAAACCATAGATCGACAGTCTTAGAATAATACAATTTGAAACAATGAGGCCAGGGCTTGTCAGACGACTCACAGTAGTTCAAGCTTAGGGCTGTTGACAAAGGACATGAAACACTGTGGAATGGATTTCTAAAAGCCAAAACTCCTGATTGAGAGGGTTATTTATTCCTGTTCTTCATACACTCGTAATGTTGAATTATTATTAAATGTCTTTGGCTACCCCAATGCAAAGCTTACGTGCTACCGCAATGGGATGTCTACTTCCTATTGTGTCTAGAGATAAGCCAGTTCTACTAGTCACGTGTTATTTACATTTTAATCCAGTCTTTTTTGTTTAAAAAGTAAAAAAAAAAAGTTTTTTTTAAATCGACTCCTTCCTTATGATGTTTGTGACATTCTGTAAGGGCGATTACTTCACGATTTATTCCGCCCAATTCCACCCTCCATAAAGAGGGGGCAAAAATTCTGGTTATGCCCATGTATAAATTTATTAGAGTATAGAATGGTCTAGTTTGGTGATATACAACCAGACAAAGTCGAGACTAGAATACTTAGAGTCAGAGATATAGATGTAGTATTGAATTTGTGTATTGATATTTATAGAGACTTTATGTTCATAGAGGTTTATTGTCATACATTCTAACAGTCCCGCTAAACATTTCTACCTAAGACAGTGTGCAAAATGTTTATGTGCGTCTATCTTTTTATTTCACTCTTTACTAAATACAAGGCGACTGAGTGCGGGGTTACACTGATACTAAATACAAGGCGACTGAGTGCGGGGTTACACTGATACTAAATACAAGGCGACTGAGTGCGGGGTTACACTGATACTAAATACAAGGCGACTGAGTGCGGGGTTACACTGATACTAAATACAAGGCGACTGAGTGCGGGGTTACACTGATACTAAATACAAGGCGACTGAGTGCGGGGTTACACTGATACTAAATACATGGCGACTGAGTGCGGGGTTACACTGATACTAAATACATGGCGACTGAGTGCGGGGTTACACTGAAACTAAATACAAGGCGACTGAGTGCGGGGTTACACTGATACTAAATACAAGGCGACTGAGTGCTAGGTTACACTGATACTGAATACAAGGCGACTGAGTGCGGGGTTACACTGATACTAAATACAAGGCGACTGAGTGCGGGGTTACACTGATACTAAATACAAGGCGACTGAGTGCGGGGTTACACTGATACTAAATACAAGGCGACTGAGTGCGGGGTTACACTCATAGCGTGTTCGAAATAAATCAATTAGGAAGGAAATCATATTTTGAAAACTTGTTACGGTATGACCAGAGTTTTCACTGTTTGACCAATGGCTAGTATTTTTTCCCTAAATATTCACAAACCTCCTGGAAAATCGTAAGAGCTGTTTTCAAGGCCTGTGTTTGCCGCTCCCCAAGTCACGGCCCTAAGACCCCCATGAAAAGTGTCCAGAGGAGAAAGTGTGGACTATTTAGAGTTTGAATGGAAATGTTTATTTATACACAAGGTATAGGTCTGCATGAGGGTGGCTGTCCAGCGCTCTCTTCACTCTCTCCCATCTCCCTTTCCGTATCCGTCTCTCTTAGTGTCTCTCTTTCTCTGCCTATTTCTCTCTCTTTCTCTGCCTAGTTCTCTCTTTCTCTGCCTAGTTCTCTCTTTCTCTGCCTATTTCTCTCTTTCTCTGCCTATTTCTCTCTCTTTCTCTGCTTAGTTCTCTCTTTCTCTGCCTATTTCTCTCTTTCTCTGCCTATTTCTCTCTTTTTCTGCCTATTTCTCTCTCTCTTTTTTTCTTTCCCTCTTTTCTTTAATAATCCTCCAGAAAAAGATCATATTTCAACATTGCGCGATCCTGTCCTCCAACTTAAAAGGCTAGATAATAACATTGCGTGGTCCCTCATCTTAAATCATTCATTTAACTTGAAGAGAAATAGACAAAAATAATTAAAGATTCAATATTGGGTTTCCCTAAGCACAGTGTTAGCTATTTCAACTTTCAATCTAGTCTATCTATAAATCTGTCTTTATACTATTGTATCTAAACTTAACAATGGTACAGTGTGCAGCTATCGGATGGCAAACTGCTCTGCACGGACGTTCGCTTGGTTTAATTGTACAAAAAATAATACTTTTTTTTTACAAAGCTTATAGCAACTCACTTTGTCTGTCACTCTGTCTGTCAGTGTAATAAAAGGTTTGAACACACTTTTTTTGTCCCGTTTCCCATTCTTGGATCAAGTCAAAACTTTGCATCATTATACATTGAACCTGCCTAGACATGAATCAATCAAAAAAAATTAAACAATCAGTTAATTAAGTATTGGTGATTAATTATTTTGTTTGATTTCGAAAAAATGTAATGAATGCTACTTAATGAGAAATATGAATGTATATATGGATTTAGTCCCCTTATTACTTTTTGACACGTTTCTCCCCCAATTCCCACTTCCATTTCAAGTTGAAATTAGGTATGATTATTCATAGTCGATGACAATACACGAATCAATCAGAAAATTAACCATTTAGTGCATCATTTAGTACTTATTAATACGTTTTATTTTATACATCAGAAAGCAAGCTAAGCCCTATCAATTAACAAATAGTCCTAAATACAATATCTGATTTTTCATTTCTGTTTTCCAAATATTTGATAGGCTCTAGACCTGGACTCTTTTTGCAACCAGCAAATCTCAATACTTAGATAATACTTTGGTCTCTCCCCCCCCCCCCAAGTTTTAATACACTTTTAATACAGCTGCCCACAATTCATCAATTCCTTTTCGGCCAGTATCTAATCAGAACGGCCCACTTTAAAACGCCTACGCCCCGCCCAACTCATTTCTGACATATCAATTGGATATCACTTCCGAAACAGATACTAATCAACATGTATCTGATTTAATGTAAAAAATAATTAAACATCAAAACGAGGCTCGGTCTTAAAGTAAGAATAAGTGGTCTGGGAACGGTTGTTCTGAAAAGCGCTCTGCATCTTTAACATCTGCATCTTTAACATTTCAGACATTTTTTTGTTGGTAGCCTTCTGATTGGAAATGTTGACATGTCCTTAATGACAAGCACATTATTCAATTCTTTTTCTCTTTTGTTGTGAAGTGAAAAACAAATGAAATTAAAATTTTGTTTTCTTTTTCCTACTTCTAAACTCAATATTTTTAGATAGCTTATATCAACTGACTGTCTGTCTGGTCAAAAGTGTGTACACGTCGTTTCTCCCACACCCATTCTCGGATCAAGCTGAAACATAGCACAATTATTCATTGATATAGGCAAGACATGAATAATTATTAATAAAAAGTAACCAATTAGACAATTAATTACTGGTAATTCATTATTTTGTTTAATAGCAACAAGGAGAACTAATACTTCAGTATTCGCAGATATGTGTCAAAATTTTCCTAGACATTTCTATACCATACGACCCAATTTTATATGCCCTATGATGGGCATCCCATCATATCTGTCCTCCAAAGTATTACGTAAAGTTTATAATGTATCGAAAGTAGTTTTCTATTTAAAAAATGTATTAGATGATTTTATTAGATGATTTTGAAACTATCGGATAAGCACTATTACTAAATACATAAAGTATAAATTTTGGAATAGTGATTTCTTATTACTAAACAATTTCTGCTAACATATACATTGAAATATACATGTACTTGACATTCCAATTCAAGGCATTCAAAGCTGGTTCTGTTATATTGTTTGACACGACTCGCTATCTAAATCATCTATAATAAAAGTACAAAGTAATACAATTACAAAGTAAAGCAAGATGATTGACATCAAACACTATAACTAAATCCTTTGCCTTGATTTCTGCTAAGGATAGCTTCTAATTGGCAGGAGTTATGAAATTTTGTTACGCTAACAAGGCGGCTAACCTTTAAGGGACAGATGATGATAAAAATAGTTTAAAAAAAAAAAAAAGATAGAATAGGTCACCACAATCTATTGCAATTTTTAGTTATCTTTTAATTTTTTAAAAAGTATTTAAAAACTTTATGTAAGATGAAACTCCCATCAGAGAATCGAACTCTGTACCTTTGATATGAAAAGCTAATGTTCTACGCAACTGCCACACGACAATCAAGGGCAAATAAACTCGAGGTTATTGATACGTACTTTGAATTAAATCTCTTTCTGAAAGAAAACTCTACAATTTTTAGCGGCCCCCGAAAGGGGAAAAGACGCTATTAGTTTTGTGCGAAATGTCTGTCCGTCTGTCGGTCCGTCCCGTTTAGATCTCGTAAACTACAAAAGATATTGAAAATCCGACATCACATTTTTTTAGATCATTCAAAGTTCTGATGCAACAGCTACTTTTTTTTTCTGAAAGCGAAAAATCTAATTTTTTAAATCAGTTATGCAAGCAGTTTTTTAAAGAGAAAAGGCTAATTAGTATGCATTATAAGTTAGACTTCATTTAAAACGAATAGTAAACTTGTTAACTTTATTTTCCTGAACTTTAATACAAAA
>JAZGLO010001683.1:0-18452 GCA_036873155.1 Biomphalaria sudanica | reverse complement strand
AATAAAATGACAAAACAGGGGACATAACTTTGGATCTTTATGTGAATAGATGAAAAATTGATGATGTTGAGGTCGACTTTTTGTAAAGTAGCAGTGGGTCTGCTACATTGTCCATAGACACTGTCATGTATGTCAAATATAAAATTAGTTGCAAACTCCAATTGACAGATCATTGTCTCTGTAATGAATGGTTTCCTGTGTAACATGGTACATCTACTAAACTATCAGTCTAACAGATTTGTTTTTCTAGTTTAATATACAATTATAAAATGGAGAAATAATAAGGACATTAGCAATAATAATAAAAATACAGCCTCCCCCCCCCACTCCCTTTATGAATTGATGAAGGTGATTATCTCGAGGCGAGGATTTCACGAGATGTTTTGGAACAAGACGAGATTGTAAAGCTTATCTCCCCTGGACAGTTTTGATTTTGACATTACGGGGCGTGAGACAGTTTTATTATGTGCCCTAACTAAAAATCATTTTCCTGATTGTAAGATTATATAACATTCCAACAGAAGATGTGAATAGTGCAAACTTAGGAATGTAAAACAGAATGTAGATGTGAAGGTCATGTGATACATAACAGAAAGCGATAAATAAATACTAATATAGATTTTTAGAGCAGAAGTTATAAAGCTACGGACTGTCCTTGCCCTTGTATAATATCAGCCATTTCATGGAATCATGTATCATATACAAATGTTTATACATTACACGGGACGATAAATTTGGCGGGAAGTGAGATGTTGTATTGACACAGGAAGTTGTTAGTCTGTCTCGCGGGACTCAACGAGAACATAAAGCAGAAGTGAGAGAGTTCTCTTTTGTCTGATTTATGGCCCAGGGAAATTAATTATTCCTTTTCCATAGAGGACTTAGTGTATTGAAAACAGAAAGCTACTCAAAAGATATAGAAGAAAACAATTGTCGTGGTCCTTATCAAAGCGAACGTAGAAACAAACCAACAAATCAACGCCATCTCTCTGTGTGTGTGTGTGTGTGTGTGTACACTTCAAATAATCGTGAAGTCTTCTGATAGTATAGAAACCAGAATGACTTGACGTAACCTTGCCTACTTTTATAACGAGATCGTATTATTCTAATTTGAAACAAAAATTCTGTACTTTTTGCTTTCTAAGCTTCCAACAAAGTTACTGCACTTCATAACACAAATATTTAGAACCCATCGAGATGCAAGAAGTAGGTCAGGCCATAAGATGAAGGTTTTTCTTTCATTGACAAATGAGCTTTTTAATTATTATTATTTTTTTACAAATCATTTGTTTACTATTTACAAATGTAATATCGTGTTATGCATGAGTGTGAATGACCCTGTTTGGGTTGGACACGGAGACCCTAAGCATTCAGGACATTCTAAGACAGCAGACGACGGTCCATGTGTTCGCCATTAAGCTTATTAAATATTTCATTGCAACCTGAAATAATCTACTTTGATTTAAGAGGACATTATCCTTGTGGAATTCTAAGCTATGGCTAATGTAGTGTATCTTGTGTGCAGGATGTCATTGCCGTAAGTATAGTCTAGTTATCTATTGTCTATTTCAAAATTACTTTCAAGACATTGAAATTGTTGATCTAACAAAAAGCTTTCTAGTATTGCATTATGAAGTTTACTGGTTGTGCCTAATTCCCATTTATAAATATTAATAAACAGATCACCTTCTCCTCACTATTGTTCTATATTAAACTATCTCGCTAATGTCTGTATCTGTCTCTTTGTTAGTGTCTGCCTCATTGTGCAACTATATATATATATATAAAGAAAGAGAGAGAGACACACACACAAACTAAGTGTACTTAACATGGCTACATCAAACTGGACACTAAACGAAACAAAAAGTTGTTTCACAGTTTCAGACGATCTCGAATTGACTGCCGGCTTTGATTGATGGGATATTAACTATGTCTTTATAGTGGTGGCAGTCAATTTATTTCTTAGAGATTGGGGCTGATATAAAGACTACTTGTTTAGAGTAGAGTGTTGATGTTAGAGTTATCGCTGTATCCCTTTCTCCCTCTCTCTTCTCTTCTAAACTGTCTTTAAGAGAGAGAGAGAGAGAGAGCGAGCGGGAGGGAGAGAGAGAGAGAGCGAGAGAGAGAGAGAGAGAGAGTCTTATTTTTTGAATTTGATGAATGAATAAAGCGAACGAATGGCTAGTTGTTATCAGATAAGAATAGCTTCACATATTTTCACAGAATTACATGAAATAATAAACAAACTAGCAGGCGAGAAGGTAATACTACTCTCAGATTTTATTCATGCTGCGACATTATTAGCTGCCACATTTTTATTTAGATAATATAGGAGAACTTCGGATATATTGGAAAAAACTATAAATAGGTAGCTTTTTGGTGGATCCGGTGTACAAAGTAAAGGAAGTGTAGATTAACTTTAGTTTTTCAAAAAAAATTGTTGATAATTTGAATGCACTTTTTAGTATAAACTCTATGTCTACTTCATGCTACGTGGAGATTTTGTTGATCAGAAAATGCGTTTCTGATGTTCAGTTTAGTATAGTTCACTCATTTTGAACAATTACTGAACAATCAAACAATATTGTGATACTGGAGAAACAAATGTAAAGTATAAATCAAAAAGATCCTGTCATGGAATCCCCCATAGTGATGAAACTATCAACAAATCAAACAAAAGCATTAGGGTTTATTAAAAGAAATGTCTATAAATCAAATAAGAACATAAAACTAAAATGTTATTTAACCTTGGTTAGGCCAATAATAGAATATGCATCCTCTGTTTGGGACCCCTCGACTCAAGAAAACATTAAGAAACTGGAACAGACACAAAATAGAGCAGTGAGATTCATAACAAATGAATATTCACATTTGACTAGAGTAACACATAATACATAAAACTTTGAACCATAATCTTCAAATATACAAAAACAAAATCTAATAAAATACTCAGAAAGACACAAAGATAAAGAAACATTTTCGTCCATATGCTAGGACAAATTTGTACAAATGCTTCTTCTTCTATTAGAGCATGAAATGGGTTGCCTGAGCTAGCCAGAAAAACCAGTGGCTTAGCAGAATTGAAGTCATTGGTTAATATCCATGACTAAATGTATGACGCATTTGACGTAATCATCTTAATTTTTTGAAGTGACGTCTGTATTATATAAGATAAGATAATAAGTACAAAACTTATTTCTGGAACTAGAAATCACTTGAATAATATACACACTACATAAATGTACAAAACAATTCTATTGAAACACATTACCATTGTTTCAGTCCAACAAAATACGAATATGTCCCTTTAAATAACCTTTCGTCTTCTCACTATTTCGAGACCATCCAATCTTCTTTCACGAGCGTGGAATTTTTCAAAAAAAGTCATTCTATGTTATCCTTAAAGCTGATGGGAATCCCGCCAATAACATGCCGCAAAGACTTTGCGATGCAAATATTCAACCAATGAAAGAATTAATCATTTGTTATTCACAATGGTCTTGCACGCTTCCACTCTGTGACAGTTACATTAAACGCAATCGAAAGAAACACAGACAATAACTTGTAGCTTGAATATACAATCAATATCTTGTACCTTCTTTCTATCTTCTCATTTTGTTTTCTTTTATATCTCTCTCAATGTGTCTCCTTCCTCTGTTTCTGACTCCTCCATTGCATCCATCTCTCTCTCTCTCTCTTTGTTTCTATCACTTTTTCGCATTCTCTACCTTTCTTTTTCTTACTCTCTACTCTGACTCCCTCCTATCTCTGTTCCCCCCCTCTCCATACATATTCTTCTAAGTCTCCTTCAATGTCTCCCCCCCCCCCTTTCTCTGTTTCTCCCCATTCTTCCCTCTCTCTTATTTTTTCCTCTCTTTCTTTCTCTCTCTCTTTCTGTCTCCGTCCAGCCCCCATCTCTATAACTTTATCGCTTCTGTTTCTTCAACTACAGCTCAACCTCATTCCTATAAGAAGTAGAGAGTACATTTGTTTTAGAGCGTTCAATATCTCGATCAAACTAAAGAGTACATTTGTTTTAGAGCGTTCAATATCTTGATCAAACTAAAGAGTACATTTGTTTTAGAGCGTTCAATATCTCGATCAAACTAAAGAGTACATTTGTTTTAGAGCTTTCAATATCTCGATCAAACTAAAGAGTACAATTGTTTTAGAGCGTTCAATATCTCGATCAAACTAAAGAGTACATTTGTTTTAGAGCGTTCAATATCTCGATCAAACTAAAGAGTACATTTGTTTTAGAGCGTTCAGTATCTCGATCAAACTAAAGAGTACATTTGTTTTAGAGCGTTCAGTATCTCGATCAAACTAAAGAGTACATTTGTTTTAGAGCGTTCAATATCTCGATCAAACTAAAGAGTACATTTGTTTTATAGCATTAAATATCTCAATCAAACTAAAGAGTACATTTGTTTTATAGCATTAAATATCTCAATCAAACTAAAGAGTACATTTGTTTTATAGCATTAAATATCTCAATCAAACTAAAGAGTACATTTGTTTTAGAGCGTTAAATATCTCGATCAAACTAAAGAGTACATTTGTTTTAGAGCGTTCAATATCTCGATCAAACTAAAGAGTACATTTGTTTTAGAGCTTTCAATATCTCGATCAAACTAAAGAGTACATTTGTTTTAGAGCGTTAAATATCTCGATCAAACTAAAGAGTACATTTGTTTTAGAGCGTTCAATATCTCGATCAAACTAAAGAGTACATTTGTTTTAGAGCATTAAATATCTCAATCAAACTAAAGAGTACATTTGTTTTAGAGCGTTAAATATCTCGATCAAACTAAAGAGTACATTTGTTTTAGAGCGTTTAATATCTCGATCAAACTAAAGAGTACATTTGTTTTAGAGCGTTCAATATCTCGATCAAACTAAAGAGTACATTTGTTTTAGAGCGTTAAATATCTCGATCAAACTAAAGAGTACATTTGTTTTAGAGGGTTCAATATCTCGATCAAACTAAAGAGTACATTTGTTTTAGAGCTTTCAATATCTCGATCAAACTAAAGAGTACATTTGTTTTAGAGCGTTCAATATCTTGATCAAACTAAAGAGTACATTTGTTTTAGAGCGTTCAATATCTCGATCAAACTAAAGAGTACATTTGTTTTAGAGCTTTCAATATCTCGATCAAACTAAAGAGTACAATTGTTTTAGAGCGTTCAATATCTCGATCAAACTAAAGAGTACATTTGTTTTAGAGCGTTCAATATCTCGATCAAACTAAAGAGTACATTTGTTTTAGAGCGTTCAATGTCTCGATCAAACTAAAGAGTACATTTGTTTTAGAGCGTTCAATGTCTCGATCAAACTCCCTCCACATTTCATTCCCATATCTTAGCTCAGTGATAGCCCCCAGGCATTGTATGTGGAATTACTTTCACCCGGACGTCTGTCAGTCAAAGTTGGCTAGCAGTGACGTGTTATGCCGGAAATCAAATATGACCCTTGCCTAGATGTAGGAAGGAACTTGTCCAGCCCGATGTCCTTTTAGAGTGGACTTTGTCCTGAGGATGAAGTCAATGCTAATCTCACTAGGCATACATTTACAAGACTTCATTGTGATGTAGGCCCAGTGGCTAAAGAGAAGGGGCTAATGATGATACTGTTAGAGACCTAATTCCACACATGGAAAGAAAGAGAGAGGGAGAGAGAGAGAGAGAACGAGAGAGAGAGAGAGACAGAGGTTATAACTATAACAGGAGATGAATTATTTTTCAGGACATTGTATGTTTTTTTTTTTAAAAATCAAAATGTAAAACCTAAGTCATTGCTACACAAACATTCAGTTACTGTTACTGTTCAGTTGCTGTGAATCAATATATCCTATTCTATAAATATACATTAACTGACATATAAATATATAACTGTGTACGTCTGACGTATAAACGTATAAACATATAAACTGGTTCATACATCTAAAAGTTTATTGTATAAAAAGCTTTTCTTCTAAAAACTTGGATTGGAAATGGATTTATGTTAAACATCTTGTACACTTTATTTCTTTCCACTCCCATTCTAAGGTGAAACTTTACACAATTGTTCATCATTCATAATTAATGCATTGTATTATATGACAAATATACTTAACTGGCGACAGTCACTCCCCGACAAACAAGCCACTTCTTATAATTACTTTACAAAACACAATATTGTGTAGTGCTAGAGATCTCCATGACCAGTCTAGATATAAAATATCTATATCTCTCTCTATATATATAAATATATATACAGTGCTTTTTTTGTAAAAAAAAAAAAAAAAAAAAAAAAATTGGTGCGGGAACTTCTTGGTTTGTTTGTTTTTTGTTGGTTTGACATGTTCCGGATGTTCCTTCAGAGTTGAAGATAATTACTTCCTAGTCCAAACGACGGGATATGGGAGCAGGCAGGGTTTGAACCCTGGACCATCGATAAATCTGAACGACAGTCCAGCGCGCAAACCGCAAGACCAGGCAGGCAGTACTCAATAGTGAATTGCCTAACTTTTAACTACTAAAAATTAATAATATACGTTAAAATACAAGAAAGTCACATATATATATATATTTTTCAAAAAGGTGCCGGTACGCCGCACCAGTACGTACCGTCACACACAAAAAAGCCCTATATATATATATAGGTCTGTGATTCAATATAAGCGATGTTTTCAAACACGTTTTTTTTTAAACTTTTCATCTCGTCATGTCTATAGTGGACGTTGACTGCAGAGCTAGAGAGGAGGATCCTAACAATGGAATTGAGATGCTACAGAAGGATCCTAGGCATCACATTCAAAGACCGCATCACAAACCAAGAAATCAGAGACAGGGTTACTGCAGCGATCGGAACCCATGACGACCTGCTAACTATTGTAAAAAGACGAAAGCTTAAAACCTATGGCCACATTACAAGATCTACGGGCTTACAAAGACCTTCCTTCAGGGAACAGTGCCAGGAAAAGAAGAAGAGGCAGACAGAAAAGGGATGGGAGGACAACATTAAAGAATGGACGGGCCTGCCATTGAGAGAGGTTCTAAACAAGGCAAAAAAAAAGGGAGGAATGGAGAAAGACGGTCGACGAGTCTTGCGTGGTGCCCCAACGGTCCAACAGACTAAGGGATATGTAAAGGTAAAGGTAAAAGGAACAGGAGCTAGGCTATGCAAGAATAACTTGTTTTCTTATAGTACAAGCAGGGAGGCGGTTTTGCTGAGTGGTAAAGCGCTTGGCTTCCGACACGAAGGTTCCCTGGGTCGAATCTCGGTGAAGACATGGATTTTGAATTTCGGGATTTTTTGGACGCCCCTGAGTCCACCTACCTCTAATAGGTATCTGAAATTAGTTAGGGAAAGTAAAGGCGGCTGGTCTTTGTACTGGCCACATGATGCCCTCGTTAAACGCCGGCCAAAGGAAATATGATCTTGACATCATTCATCCTAGAGATCGCAAGGTCTGAAAAAAAAAAAGTTTTTTTTTATCATGCTGTCAAAACTAAAGCCTAGCACTCCCGAGTGAATGCAGACAATACTTCTATCTAAACCTGCTTTTTTTCTCCATCAAATAGTAACAGTTTAGACTACGATCAACGATCATTGATGTTTCTCATACAATACAGCAAAAGCAGTGAGGCCGTGCAAAGAGACATTTTCTTTATATTTTCTTATCGAATTATTGAGCGTTCCCTTGTATTAGCAAAACAAATTCTTAGAACACAATAGCTACCTTCTAATCCAAACCCACCGAGACGACCTTGGTATAAATTAATTTATAACACTGAAATTGAAGACAGGGCATGCTCCCTTGTTATTTTGTGTTCTGGCCTAGAGTTGCGTCCGATATGATAGGACAAAGGGAGAGGAGGTAGAAAACAACACGACAAAAAAACAAAACAAAAAAAACGCCAACCTGGCAGACACGTATCATATTCTTATCTAGTCAGCTCCGGAATCCCTCTAAGACCAGCGCCTCCCTCGTAAAGCTAATAACTGTCGTTTCCATCCTAGTGGATGGATGCGATGTCTCCACGCTAACCAGGAGGCATCAGTTAGCTGGACACACGATTGTTGGGCCAGGCTTGGAACCTGGCCGAGTTACGGACAGAGTAAACAGACTTTATGAGTATGATCTCAAGGTAGAACAATATCCAGTTCCAAAACAGATTCGTTTTAATTAATTGTGTACAAGATGTATGGAAGCTAAAGCTTGATCGTAGAGAATATATAATTAGGGGCGAGTCCTTATGAAAATAGAATAATGATATAATATGATATAATAATATAATGTATTATAATATGATATAATATGATATTATATGATATAATATGACATGGTATGACAATATAATGGTATGGTTCTTTTATGTTCGTAATTTTAGAAAAAACAAACTTTATATCTTTTACTTTTTATTCGTGGCCCCCAAAATTTGAAACTATTAATTTTGTTTGATCTGTCCGCCCATCGCGTTCGGATCTGAAAATGTAGAAAAGAGATGTACAATCGAAATTCAATAATATGTTCATTGAAACATAAAAATTTATAAATAGTTTTTATACTTCACTCTCAAATCTTTCTGTCTTGTCCACAAGTTTTTATACTTCACTCTCATATCTTTCTGTCTTGTCCACAAGTTTTTATACTTCACTCTCAAATCTTTCTGTCTTGTCCACAAGTTTTTATACTTCACTCTCAAATCTTTCTGTCTTGTCCACAAGTTTTTATACTTCACTCTCAAATCTTTCTGTCTTGTCCAATAGTTTTTATACTTCACTCTCAAATCTTTCTGTCTTGTCCAATAGTTTTTATACTTCACTCTCAAATCTTTCTGTCTTGTCCAAAAGTTGTTAGTATACAAACATTGGAGAACTCTGTTACTTGCAAGATACAAACATTGGAGAGCTCTGTTACTTGCAAGATACAAACATTGGAGAGCTCTGTTAGTTGCAAGATACAAACATTGGAGAGCTCTGTTAGTTGCAAGATACAAACATTGGAGAGCTCTGTTAGTTGCAAGATACAAACATTGGAGAGCTCTTTTAGTTGCAAGATACAAACATTGGAGAGCTCTGTTAGTTGCAAGATACAAACATTGGAGAGCTCTGTTAGTTGCAAGATACAAACATTGGAGAGCTCTTTTAGTTGCAAGATACAAACATTGGAGAACTCTGTTAGTTGCAAGATACAAACATTGGAGAGCTCTGTTAGTTGCAAGATACAAACATTGGAGAGCTCTTTTAGTTGCAAGATACAAACATTGGAGAGCTCTGTTAGTTGCAAGATACAAACATTGGAGAGCTCTGTTAGTTGCAAGATACAAACATTGGAGAGCTCTTTTAGTTGCAAGATACAAACGTTGAAGAGCTCTGTTAGTTTCAAGATACAAACATTGAAGAGCTCTGTTAGTTGCAAGATACAAACATTGGAGAGCTCTGTTAGTTTCAAGATACAAACATTGGAGAGCTCTGTTAGTTGCAAGATACAAACATCGGAGAGCTCTGTTAGTTGCAAGATACAAACATTGGAGAGCTCTGTTAGTTGCAAGATACAAACATTGGAGACCTCTGTTAGTTGCAAGATACAAACATATCGGAGAGCTCTGTTAGTTTCAAGATACAAACATTGAAGAGCTCTGTTAGTTGCGTGATACAAACAAGAAAAACATGAAAAATATCTTCTTTAAAAGACAATACTTTTTATATGAGCGATTTTTTCGCTCTTGATAACTTATGAATGTTAGATTTTTAAAAAATGGAACATATTTTACCCGTCCAATCCCCCCCCCCCTTAAAAAGTCCTGGTTAAGCGAATGTATAAATCTACTAGACTTTATAATATTCTAATGATAGGCCTTTACATCTAGACCTATCAGAAGATGTGCAAAATGTTCTTGAACATTCATTTATTTCACTCTTGACTAATACAACACACACACACACACATGCAGAGTAGCCGAAGACGTAGAGTATGCTTAAGATTAGATTGTTCTCTAGCCAAATTAAAATTAATTTGTTTTTATACTTGGTCAAATTATAACTTTAAAACTAGATATTTTATCCAGTGTGGCCAACAAACGTTTTCCTTTTACCGACGATACACAGCAGCTAATTTCTAGGAAAATTGTTAGAGCCGTTTTTGAGATCCGTGTCTAGGTTCCACCCACCCACCTAAAGGTTTCCATTAAGTTACGAGGTACTGTAATAAGGAAATTTTATTTAGAAAAATACAAAAGTACGCTTTAACTCAATTTCTCTTCCAGCTTTGTATCTCGTTATTTTCAGTATTGAACTTTGAACACACATAAAAAACATATCGTTTGTTCTATTTACGACAATGTCTTGAATGTTTAAGTGAATTCTTTTATCTTATAATTACAATCTAACTGTAATATTTTGTTTCGGTTACGTTATTGTATTTCTTGTTAAATGGAAACCACTTACATACCGGAAGATAATGAATTCTAATACAGAAACAACTTCAATGCTCATATTCAAATCTGTTTCTCAATCAGTGTGAAGTCACTTTTTTTTTATGTGCGAAACTAATGCTCTCTAGCGGATGTCGTCTTTTAAATTAGAACTGACGGTTCTTCCTTAGGAGGAAAGGGGGGGATTACTTTCCAAGTCATTAGAATCTGCTGTAGAGGTTATCATCCTCTTGCGATGCCCTGTTCAGACAGCCAGCTGTAAACAGAGACCTTGGTTCGCTTCTAGTGCATCTAGGAGACAGAGATCTGTGCTGTTGACAACAGATGGTGGCATATGAAAAAAACTGGTCGATGTGATCTTATGTTGAGGAAATAAGTTTAGTTTATGCCACATCAAAGATGTGAACAACTTAAAGAGACTGAACGTACCATCTGTTTGCTGCGTCGTCAGAGCTCTTTAATGGAGTACTTTCTACATTTGTTGGCAATTAATGATGTTAGATATTAATTATTTTTACAAAGCTTATATCAACTGCCTTTCTATCTGTCTGTCTGTCTGTCAAGTAAAAACTCTGTACACATAGTACTTCAATGAAGTGGTAGTATAAGCTAAATTAGTCCCCCTTTATAGGTCGTAACTTTGAAGTAAGTTTAAAACAAACAATACAATCTTCTATATCCATAAGCAGCTCATTAGCAGAGTGGTTAGAAGTTCGGCTAGAGGAGGCGTGAGTAATAAGTTTGAATTCAGGTCGTTCCCTTTTTTTTTTTTTTTTTTACATGTTTTAAAAAACCGATTACGGTAAACTTCACCCTGATATCCCTTTTTTCTCTCCCCCCCCCCTCCCATTTTCCCAACTGGTCCAGACAGATCATTGATAAGATCATAGTGCATCGAGAAAGCTAAAAGAATAAAATATCGCTAAACAAAAAGAATTGGTACAAAATTTCTGATCGCACAGATTTATTGTTTTTGGTCTAGATCAGTGGTTCCCAAATTTTTTTGTCCCGTAGACCCCTTGCCATGTTTTTTGGTTTTCGGTAGACCCCCTGCTCAACTTGCACATTTTCGCAAATTCATTAACATTTTTTTAAAAATAAATTTCTAACTGTAGTGAGTTGAAGAGTGAAATGGTACTTTAAAACTACACAACAACGGATATTATGTTTTATATACGAATTATTCGTTCTATGAAGTAGTCTTTCCTAACATTAAATATTAATTAATTAATTTAATAATTAATTAAGTATCATTGTAAAAGGTTTCGGAAAGATCAGTTACTCGTGTATTTCTTTCACGTGTGGCTCAAATATTGAATCTGCGGAACTGTTTTCATTAACAGGAGAAGGGTCGAAGGCGAGTAACTGTTGTCTAAATCTGTAAGCTTCAAACAGGTAGGGCTCATTAACCTTGACTTGCTACTCACCTAGCAGAAGGAAAACTTAACTCAAACCTCTGCTGCCTTGCTACTATACCCAAACATGGGAAAGGTCTCGTTGGTCAACCCAAGAAAATATTAGGAGACGGTGACTATTAGCGCCATGTATTCCTGGGCCGTCCCCTCTTTCTCTTTCCTTGGGGGTTCCAGGTTAGGGCTTGCTTTGTTATGTTGGATGCAGACTTGCGAAGTGTGTGACCTATCCATCTCCAGCGTCTCTGAAAGATATCTACTTCAATGGGCTGCTGCTTTGTTTTTTGCCACAGTTCCTCATTCGAGATCTTGTCTGGCCAGCGGATTATTCGAATCTTCCTCAGGCAGGTATTGATGAATACCTGGATTTTTTTCATGGAGGTGATGATGGTTCTTCAGGTCTCCGCGATTTGGAAGCAGATGCCAACCAGATGGGCAAGACGTGCGGACAGTTGGAGAGATTCGCTCAGAACCGAGATGCCTGGAGAAAGCTCGTTGGTGGCCTATGCCTAGAAGGGACCACAGGCATAGATGAGATGAGATGGTGACCATTAGACAGTTTGTAGCACACAGCGCTACACCTTGTCAGACCAAACTGTATTTATGTCTTTTGCAATGATTTACATAAGAAGCTTTTAATTTTATAACTCATGCCACCGAAGCGACCTTGAACTGTATTGTCGCTTAAAGAAATTCTTTCAATAATAACAGATGTAGGTTTATGTAAAACAGCTGTTTTCGTTATTTTGTTTTAAGTAAAGAAATCTTGTAAGACTCTCACAAACCATCAACTTCTCTATATGATGTCGAACAGATTTTGTGGGTCTATTTTGAACTTTGAGTGTTCAAAAGTTTTTCAAATCTTAATTTTTGTCAGGGTGGCATTGTCTCAAATGATCCTCCAGCGTAACTGGTTCATATCGTCATAAAAAGTCACTTAGGCAGCTGCTTGTTTGACATGGAAGGAAGGAATCCGAATTTAAATACCGTAATGAATGCTGTACTGTCTACATTTCTTTTCTTTTTTTCTAAATATTAGTTACTTGTAGACAAAATTAAGCTATTTAAATAAGTATTGAAATTGATTACAACAATTTTTCATTTGAATAGCAGGATAAATATTTAAAGGATTAACGAAGGTACACATTATATAATAGTGTATGAAATAATTACATTAAGGAATGTGAAAATTAAGTAACTCGACCTGCTTAATGAAATCTATTATTGTAGACCCCCGTGGACATCTCATAGACCCCCAATTTATTTTTTTACTTTCGTAGACCCCTTGGAGGTCTTCGTAGACCCCTTGGGGTCTATATAGACCACTTTGGGAATCACTGGTCTAGATCTATTACAAATGTAATAACATGAATGATCAGAACTAATTTAAAGATTACATTTGGTATAGTTTAAGCTTGTTGTTGTTGTTTTTTAAGTTTTTTTTTTCTTGTATGTATTATCTAGTAAATGGCTGAGATACATTGATATGTTGAGACTATTGTATTATTATTTTCCACCTGGTTCCTCCCGTACATTGGGGTCCCGTAACGTGAGTTCTTGTGTTAACGTAAGGATATTGATTTTGTGGACTGATACGCACTGCGATGTCGGTCTGTTTGCAATTATTTTTATCTTACGTTTGAATGAAAGTTGCCAGATTGGAGAATCCATGACTATCAATTATGTTTAGTTCACAAAGAAATAATTTGAAAAATTGAAATTTGTAATCACAAAAAAATATATATATATAAATAAATAAACTGGACATGGGTTGTCAGTAGAACAATTACACATCTGATTTGTGTGTCAGACCTTTTTTTTTTTAACCATAGATCGACAGTCTTAGAATAATACAATTTGAAACAATGAGGCCAGGGCTTGTCAGACGACTCACAGTAGTTCAAGCTTAGGGCTGTTGACAAAGTACTAAAAAGGACATGAAACACTGTGGAATGGATTTCTAAAAGCCAAAACTCCTGATAAAGAGGGTTATTTATTCCTGTTCTTCATACACTCGTAATGTTGAATTATTATTAAATGTCTTTGGCTACCCCAATGCAAAGCTTACGTGCTACCGCAATGGGATGTCTGCTTCCTATTGTGTCTAGAGATAAGCCAGTTCTACTAGTCACGTGTTATTTACATTTTAATCCAGTCTTTTTTGTTTAAAAAGTAAAAAAAAAAAGTTTTTTTTAAAATCGACTCCTTCCTTATGATGTTTGTGACATTCTGTAAGGGCGATTACTTCACGATTTATTCCGCCCAATTCCACCCTCCATAAAGAGGGGGAAAAAATCCTGGTTATGCCCATGTATAAATTTATTAGAGTATAGAATGGTCTAGTTTGGTGATATACAACCAGACAAAGTCGAGACTAGAATACTTAGAGTCAGAGATATAGATCTAGTATTGAATTTGTGTATTGATATTTATAGAAACTTTATGTTCATAGAGGTATATTGTCATTACTACATTCTAACAGTCCCGCTAAACATTTCTACCTAAGACAGTGTGCAAAATGTTTATGTGCGTCTATGTTTTTATTTCACTCTTTACTAAATACAAGGCGACTGAGTGCGGGGTTACACTGATACTGAATACATGGCGACTGAGTGCGGGGTTACACTGATACTAAATACATGGCGACTGAGTGCGGAGTTACACTGATACTAAATACATGGCGACTGAGTGCGGGGTTACACTGATACTAAATACAAGTCGACTGAGTGCGGGGTTACACTGATACTAAATACAACGCGACTGAGTGCGGGGTTACACTGATACTAAATACATGGCGACTGAGTGCGGGGTTACACTGATACTAAATATAAGTCGACTGAGTGCGGGGTTACACTGATACTAAATACAACGCGACTGAGTGCGGGGTTACACTGATACTAAATACAAGGCGACTGAGTGCGGGGTTACACTCATACTGAATACAAGGCGACTGAGTGCGGGGTTACACTGATACTAAATACATGGCGACTGAGTGCGGGGTTACACTGATACTAAATACAAGGCGACTGAGTGCGGGGTTACACTGATACTAAATACAAGTCGACTGAGTGCGGGGTTACACTGATACTAAATACAACGCGACTGAGTGCGGGGTTACACTGATACTAAATACAAGGCGACTGAGTGCGGGGTTACACTCATACTGAATACAAGGCGACTGAGTGCGGGGTTACACTGATACTAAATACATGGCGACTGAGTGCGGGGTTACACTGATACTAAATACAAGTCGACTGAGTGCGGGGTTACACTGATACTAAATACAACGCGACTGAGTGCGGGGTTACACTGATACTAAATACATGGCGACAGAGTGCGGGGTTACACTGATACTAAATACATGGCGACTGAGTGCGGGGTTACACTGATACTAAATACAAGGCGACTGAGTGCGGGGTTACACTGATACTAAATACAAAGCGACTGAGTACGGGGTTACACTCATAGCGTGTTCGAAATAAATCAATTAGGAAGGAAATCATATTTTGAAAACTTGTTACGGTATGACCAGAGTTTTCACTGTTTGACCAATGGCTAGTATTTTTTCCCTAAATATTCACAAACCTCCTGGAAAATCGTAAGAGCTGTTTTCAAGGCCTGTGTTTGCCGCTCCCCAAGCCACGGCCCTAAGACCCACATGAAAAGTGTAGAGAGGAGAAGGTGTGGACTATTTAGAGTTTGAATGGAAATGTTTATTTCTACACAAGGTATAGGTCTGCATGAGGGGTGGCTGTCCAGCGCTCTCTTCACTCTCTTCCATCTCCCTTTCTCTATCCGTCTCTCTTAGTTACTCTCTTTCTCTGCCTAGTTCTCTCTTTCTCTGCCTATTTCTCTCTTTCTCTGCCTAGTTCTCTCTTTCTCTGCCTATTTCTCTCTTTCTCTGCCTATTTCTCTCTCTTTCTCTGCCTATTTCTCTCTCTTTTTTTCTTTCCCTCTTTTCTTTAATAATCCTCCAGAAAAAGATCATATTTCAACATTGCGCGATCCTGTCCTCCAACTTAAAAGGCTAGATAATAACATTGCGTGGTCCCTCATCTTAAATCATTCATTGAACTTGAAGAGAAATAGACAAAAATAATTAAAGATTCAATATTGGGTTTCCCTAAGCACATTGTGTAACTAGCTATTTCAACTTTCAATCTAGTCTATCTATAAATCTGTCTTTATACTATTGTATCTAAACTTAACAATGGTACAGTGTGCAGCTATCGGATGGCAAACTGCTCTGCACGGACGTTCGCTTGGTTTAATTGTACAAAAAATAATACTTTTTTTTTACAAAGCTTATAGCAACTCACTTTGTCTGTCACTCTGTCTGTCAGTGTAATAAAAGGTTTGAACACACTTTTTTTGTCCCGTTTCCCATTCTTGGATCAAGTCAAAACTTTGCATCATTATACATTGAACCTGCCTAGACATGAATCAATCAAAAAAAAATTAAACAATCAGTTAATTAAGTATTGGTGATTAATTATTTTGTTTGATTTCGAAAAAATGTAATGAATGCTACTTAATGAGAAATATGAATGTATATATGGATTTAGTCCCCTTATTACTTTTTGACACGTTTCTCCCCCAATTCCCACTTCCATTTCAAGTTGAAATTAGGTATGATTATTCATAGTCGATGACAATACACGAATCAATCAGAAAATTAACCATTTAGTTAATCATTTAGTACTTATTAATACGTTTTATTTTATACATCAGAAAGCAAGCTAAGCCCTATCAATTAACAAATAGTTCTAAATACAATATCTGATTTTTCATTTCTGTTTTCCAAATATTTGATAGGCTCTAGACCTGGACTCTTTTTGCAACCAGCAAATCTCAATGCTTAGATAATACTTTGGTCTCTCCCCCCCCCCCCCCCCCCCAAGTTTTAATACACTTTTAATACAGCTGCCCACAATTCATCAATTCCTTTTCGGCCAGTATCTAATCAGAACGGCCCACTTTAAAACGCCTACGCCCCGCCCAACTCATTTCTGACATATCAATTGGATATCAATTCCGAAACAGATACTAATCAACATGTATCTAATTATTGTCAAAAATAATTAAACATCAAAACGAGGCTCGGTCTTAAAGTAAGAATAAGTGGTCTGGGAACGGTTGTTCTGAAAAGCGCTCTGCATCTTTAACATTTCAGCCATTTTTTTGTTGGTAGCCTTCTGATTGGAAATGTTGACATTATTCAATTCTTTTTCTCTTTTGTTGTGAAGTGAAAAACAAATGAAATTAAAATTTTGTTTTCTTTTTCCTACTTCTAAACTCAATATTTTTAGATAGCTTATATCAACTGACTCTGTCTGGTCAAAAGTGTGTACACGTCGTTTCTCCCACACCCATTCTCGGATCAAGCTGAAACATAGCACAATTATTCATTGATATAGGCAAGACATGAATAATTATAAATAAAAAGTAACCAGTTAGACAATTAATTACTGATAATTCATTATTTTGTTTAATAGCAACAAGGAGAACTAATACTTCAGTATTCACAGATATGTGTCAAAATTGTCCTAGACATTTCTATACCATACGACCCAATTTTATATGCCCTATGATGGGCATCCCATCATATCTGTCCTCCAAAGTATTACGTAAAGTTTATAATGTATCGAAAGTAGTTTGCTATTTAAAAAATGTATTAGATGATTTTGAAACTATCGGATAAGCACTATTACTAAATACATAAAGTATAAATTTTGGAATAGTCATTTCTTATTACTAAACAATTTCTGCTAACATATACATTGAAATATACATGTACTTGACATTCCAATTCAAGGCATTCAAAGCTGGTTCTGTTATATTGTTTGACACGACTCGCTATCTAAATCATCTATAATAAAAGTACAAAGTAATACAATAACAAAGTAAAGCAAGATGATCGACATCAAACACTATAACTAAATCCTTTGCCTTGATTTCTGCTAAGGATAGCTTCTAATTGGCAGGAGTTAAGAAATTTTGTTACGCTAACAAGGCGGCTAGCCTTTAAGGGACAGATGATGATAAAAATAGTAAAAAAAAAAAAAAAAAGATAGAATAAGTCACCACAATCTATTGCAATTTTTAGTTATCTTTTAATTTTTTTAAAAGTATTTAAAAACTTTATGTAAGATGAAACTCCCATCAGAGAATCGAACTCTGTACCTTTGATATGAAAAGCTAATGTTCTACGCAACTGCCACACGACAATCAAGGGCAAATAAACTCGAGGTTATTGATACGTACTTTGAATTAAATCTGTTTCTGAAAGAAAACTCTACAATTTTTAGCGGCCCCCGAAAGGGGAAAAGACGCTATTAGTTTTGTGCGAAATGTCTGTCCGTCTGTCCGTCCGTCCCGTTTAGATCTCGTAAACTACAAAAGATATTGAAAATCCGACATCACAATATTTTAGATCATTCAAAGTTCTGATGCAACGGCTACTTTTTTTTTCTGAAAGCGAAAAATCTAATTTTTAAAATCAGTTATGCAAGCAGTTTTTTAAAGAGAAAAAGCTAATTAGTATGCATTATAAGTTAGACAATTTAAAACGAATAGTAATCTTGTTAACTTTATTTTCCTGAACTTTAATACAAAT
>JAZGLO010001682.1:0-24072 GCA_036873155.1 Biomphalaria sudanica | reverse complement strand
ATAGCCAGTAGTTCCAAGTAATCTAGTAGAACTACAAATCTAGGAACCCGCCATGTACATAGCCACTAGTTCCAAGTAATCTAGTAGAACTACAAATCTAGGAACCCGCCATGTACATAGCCACTAGTTCCAAGTAATCTAGTAGAACTACAAATCTAGGAACCCGCCATGTACATAGCCAGTAGTTCCAAGTAATCTAGTAGAACTACAAATCTAGGAACCCGCCATGTACATAGCCAGTAGTTCCAAGTAATCTAGTAGAACTACAAATCTAGGAACCCGCCATGTAAATAGCCAGTAGTTCCAAGTAATCTAGTAGAACTACAAATCTAGGAACCCGCCATGTACATAGCCAGTAGTTCCAAGTAATCTAGTAGAACTACAAATCTAGGAACCCGCCATGTACATAGCCAGTAGTTCCAAGTAATCTTGTAAAACTACAAATCTAGGAACACGCCATGTACATAGCCAGTAGTTCCAAGTAATCTAGTAGAACTACAAATCGAGGAACTCGCCATGTACATAGCCAGTAGTTCCAAGTAATCTAGTAGAACTACAAATCTAGGAACCCGCCATGTACATAGCCAGTAGTTCCAAGTAATCTTGTAAAACTACAAATCTAGGAACACGCCATGTACATAGCCAGTAGTTCCAAGTAATCTAGTAGAACTACAAATCTAGGAACACGCCATGTACATAACCATTAGTTCCAAGTAATCTAATCTAGTAGAACTACAAATGGTTAAATACTATGGGAATGAAGGAGATGATCTTCTTTCGAGCTACATCATCAACAGCTTTAAGGTGCACTTTTTTCTATTCGGTTAACTATCATGCAGTGATGTTTGGTTGAGCCAAATATGGCCGAATAGTGAAAAAAGGCCGAAGCCGGAGCTACTTTCCGGTGAACCCCAAATCAAACGTGATTTTAGAGATAGGAACAGATAGAGTTGAGAAGGAGCACATAAAAATATTACTAATAACGTTCATGATTCTGTTTGTTGCCAAACTGTTTATCTCTTAGAAAATGTGGAAACTATTTTCTTGTATTGTTTTTTAAAGGTGCATTCTTCATGCAATGGCGTGCTCTGTGTGCTATGGTCCAATCTCTTGTGTACATTTAGGAAAAGTGGGCAATCTGGGAGATTTCTGTGCTGCCTTTAGGTGCTCAGCAACACAACTCGACTCGATCCGGGACTTGAACTCGAGCTCCCTTGATAGATGCCCAAGTGGTTTAGGCAACTCTCAGAACGATTAACTGTGTTCTTTATGTTTAGCTAGTATGGAACCCTTGCTCTAGAATTCAAAACTAAAGCGTTATTCTCTGACCATTTGTTTTTTTTTATATGCTTTGCTTGTAACGCCTCGGGCTTTTAGTGCAAAGCGTTAGTGCCAAAAGTCATCTAGTAAGTAATGAGCCGAAACAACAAAGTGTTAATGAAAACTAATTGGGACATTAAGCCTCAGCGTCCCCGCGAGTTTGCGGTACAGTGAATTAAATCAATCAGCTTGCGGCCACTCTAATCTCAATCCTACAGGCTGTGAATGACAAGGGGGGGGGGAACATTTACGGGAAGCTGTCTTCTGGTCTGCTCCCCACTTCAATGAATTTGAAAACAGATTTTAGCCCCGCGCCCTCTAGAACTATGAGGATTGAAAATGTCTCTCTCTCTCTCTCTGGATATTATTTCAAACGTGAAAATATCTTTTTAAAAACAATTTTAAACCGAGTCAGAAGAGAAATATCAACTGCACTTTACAAACAATGTTAAACCGAGTCAGAAGAGAAATATCAACTGCACTTTAATAATAACTCTTACACAACATAGACAATTAAATTGTTGAAACATTTCTGAATCCAATATGTTGTGTACTTTAAAACTTTCTAATGAATTTCCCCACAAAGCATATTTTTTTAAAATATGTTTATCTCAATGTGAAATTAGTTTCTTGAAAAAATATCATCAAGAAGCGACAACTCACGAAAGAAAAACTCATATTTCAATGTCAAGAAGTGTGTTTGTTAGAAAACATTTTTTGAAAACTCATCTCTAGAACACTAATATGCTTGAGTCTTGGACGCTAACTGCAGAGCTAGAGAGGAGGATCTAACAATGGAATTGAGATGCTACAGAAGGATCCCAGGAATCAAATTCAAAGACCGCATCACAAACCAAGAAATTAGATATAGAGGTACTTCAGCGATTGGACCACATGATGACCTGCTGACAATCGTAAAAAACGCAAGCTAAAAATCTATGGCCATATTACAAGATTTCGGTGCTCGCAAAGACCTTCCTTTAGGGAACAGTACCAGGAAAAAAAAGAAGAGGCAGACAGAAGAAACGATGGGAGGACAACATAAAAGAATAGACGGGCCTGCCATTGGAACAGGTTCTAACTAAGGCAAAAGATAGAGAGGAATTGAGAAAGACGGTCGACGAATCTTGCATGGTGTCCCAACGGTTCAACAGACTAGGATAGGTAAAGGTATAAAATAACACTGCTATATGTGTTTGTACATCTATTAGTTTCTCTAAGACGTTACTCTGCGAAAGCGGAAACGGTTTCTTCTCTGGCTGTTACCAGACTTCACTTACCATGGGATCACAATTAAATAGAATCCATCAATTAATGAGTGATGAAGCTAGCTCTTATCACCTACCACTGTGACTCAATGTTCAAGACTCATTTGGTTTGCTCAACAATCAGATGGAAACATACATCTATTCAAAGACTCATTTAGTTTGCTCATCAATCAGATGGAAACATACATCTATTCCAAGACTCATTTAGTTTGCTCATCAATCAGATGGAAACATACATCTAATCCAAGACTCATTTAGTTTGCTCATCAATCAGATGGAAACATACATCTATTCCAAGACTCATTTAGTATGCTCATCAATCAGATGGAAACATACATCTATTCCAAGACTCATTTAGTTTGCTCATCAATCAGATGGAAACATACATCTATTTAAAGACTCATTTAGTTTGCTCAACAATCAGATGGAAACATACATCTATTCAAAGACTCATTTAGTTTGCTCAACAATCAGATGGAAACATACATCTATTCAAAGACTCATTTAGTTTGCTCAACAATCAGATGGAAACATACATCTATTCAAAGACTCATTTAGTTTGCTCAACAATCAGATGGAAACATACATCTATTCAAAGACTCATTTAGTTTGCTCCACAATCAGATGGAAACATACATCTTTTCAAAGACTCATTTAGTTTGCTCAACAATCAGATGGAAACATACATCTATTCAAAGACTCATTTAGTTTGCTCCACAATCAGATGGAAACATACATCTTTTCAAAGACTCATTTAGTTTGCTCAACAATCAGATGGAAACATACATCTATTCAAAGACTCATTAAGTTTGCTCAACAATCAGATGGAGACATACATCTATTCATAGACTCATTAAGTTTGCTCAACAATCAGATGGAGACATACATCTATTCAAAGACTCATTTAGTTTACTCAACAATCAGATGGAGACATACATCTATTCAAAGACTCATTTAGTTTACTCAACAATCAGATGGAGACATACATCTATTCAAAGACTCATTTAGTTTGCTCAACAATCAGATGGAGACATGCATCTATTCAAAGACATAACGTGTACGATTGTGTATCGCTTCTACTTATTATATAGTATACACCCCTCGAGCAAACCGCAACACCACTTCTGCTAGTAGATATAATTTAAATGTTTAGGCTTTGATCATGTCTTGATGCTCTTTGGGAAGGTGAACCTTTAAACTAAATTGCAGCCTCTATGAAAATGAGGAAAGAACTACTGCACTGAAAGAAGAAAATATTTTTTTAAATTTAAATTTTTTGTTTTTAAATGTGATATTCTAAATAAGCCAATGTATAAATATAACTGTCATTCGATATCATACTATAGTATTACATTTTCTTGTTAACCTCTGCGTCTTTTCAAAGGTAGTATCATTAGCTATTCAATGGAAGTGAATAAATGACTCAGTTTTATGAATTCAAAAAATGTCGACAAATAAGGAACAATGGCGTGAAGAACACCAGTATTTAGTTCCCATGTCACTTGGACAATGTTTCAAAAAGTGACTAAAAAAACTCAAAGGTTTTAAATTCAGCCTCCACGTTGACACGTAATTATTTGAAAGGTGAGCTTTCAGCAAAGTGTGCACTAGCATTGTCGTGTTGTTGCGCTTGGTCCCAGGCTTGTAGAGATTCTTGCGTGACACTGTGTAGAGGGGCACTGATAAAGTAAAAAAAGGGAGATAATTAGTGATTGCGATGTTGAAAAAAATGTTTTAAAAATCATTAGAATCTAATTAGATCCATTTACTTCAGGGCATGATGGCGGAAGATGTTTTTATGTTACTTCCGTTTTCTAGAAACCTGGTGATTTTTGGGATTGAAAATATATATTTTTTAATGTGTTTCTTTTGGTTTTCAAAAAGATATTTTATTTAATTGACATGCAAGCAGTAATACAAATAGAAGATGAATGAGCTCTGCTAACGTACTAAATACAATATTATACAATATAGTATCTATAGTAAATAACTAAGTTAATAGTACAAATACCGAGATGAATTGTTATAAAACACATCAACACTGACCTGCAGCGTCACAACCCGTGAGCAGTGACCAATGTCACAGGTGAGTACGACGTGGCAACAAGCTATTGGTCTACCTTCCCACAGGTTGTGATGTTGCAGGTTAATGTCTATAACGAATGGTCTCGGTTAAGCACAATGTGGACTTTAGGTGCTTTGTAAAAGACATGAATTGAAATTTTAAAAAAATAAAAATAGTTTTCCTAGTGCAAGTCGTACTGTTCTTCATAAACAATGTCACCATGTACTCTGTCTGACCTCAATGAGGAGAGAGTTCCAAACTTTTGGTCCACGTAGTGAGAAACACTTTAGCAGCAAGTTTTTATGAGGAAAAACAGCGCACAAATAAAAGCTTATGGTAGGAAATATATATCTCTGAAAAACAAAGTGAGAGTTCAGTCTCTAAGGCAGTGTTTCTCAAACTTTTTTGTTCAGGGAGCCCTTTATATAGTTAAAACTTGCCCACGGACCCTTAAGTGAAAAGCTCTTAATGCATAGCATTGGAAGTGTATTTATTGAAATTATAACTTTCGTTTAAAATAAACTAATGACTTGGATGAGGTTGATGAGCTTTTATGTATGTTCGGCTCAATGTTCGTAAGTAGCTACGGCTAATCTCCAAGAAAACAGATTTCTAGTCGGATTCTTTTGTTTCTGATATGGTTCATTACAGCCATGAATCTACGTTCTACTAAACAAGAAAACGAGAAATCCGCCAACAGCTTCTGTACAATGTCACAATGACCCAAGGTGCAGAAAAAAACAAATTGAATCTGTTTTTGAAACCAGAATTTATGGTCTCCTTGTTCAAACATCGGTGTAAGTTTCTCGTTTGTGAATATTTCAATAGGCTGCTCCTGTGTGAGTATGGATTCATATGTGATTGGGATCTGAGTTTGTCCACGCGCAAAAGGTTTCAATACCCAGTCGGGATTATCTTCAAATCTTTAATTTAGAATAGTCTGTCATAGAAATATGAAACAGTAATGACGGGCAAGTTGATTTAAATTCAAATTTTCCGAATATTGAATAAGCTGGCGCTTAGCGAAGACGTTGTTTTTTTTAATTGTACACAATTTTCATCTTCCTACGTACTTCATGGTTCGTCTTGCAGACCCCAGCCCAACAATTTGAGAAGCACTGCTCCAAGGTATACTAAAAATGAGTGCTGCTTTAATAATAAAGTGCAGGAGAAAGATGAGATTATTCAATATGCAATGTAGTCCCCTTTATTTTTTGGTGAAAGGAAAGTTTGTAAATAACTATAAAACAGTTTCAAATAAGCAGCTCCCTGGCACAGTGGTTAGCGTGTTGGCTTCTGGAGGCCTTAGCCGTCGAGTTCAAATTCCCGTCGCTCCCTTGTCTTGTTATAAATACATTTCAAAAGTGATCACCTCCTTCTTTCTCTCCCCCCACCCAATCTTTTTCCAACTGGTCCATACACGTGATAGGATCATCAGGGTATGGAGAATGCTAAAAACAATTGGTAAAAATATTTCTAATCGCACAGATTTATTACACGACTAGAATAGATCTATTACACATTTAATTACATGACTGATCCAAACTACTTAATACAACTACACTTTATATAAGCTTGTTTTTTTTTGTTTTTTTTTATGTTTCTTTTTTTTTAATGGTTTTATAATTGTTCCATGTTTTTTCTTTCTACTAAGCCAGATGCTAATGTCATTTAGTGCTCAATGAGCTTCTACCTTAAAGCTGCTTCGTCTACAGAACGTCTTATCTCTTAACTACGTTACTGTAACAAAAACACTGTAACAAAATGTTGATAGAATTTAAAACATAACGTCACACATTTGAATACAGTTAGTTTTTAAAAACCCTTACTGACAGCAAGAAAAAAACAACCTATAATGGAGAAATACCCCGAAAGAATTATAGCTCTTGAGTCCATCAATAATATCTAACTTAGGTTTAGTCTAGTGTAGGTCTATAGAGCAAGTTTGTAGAAACTACATGAAATGTAGAAACAAAGAATGGGATAATTCTCTAGTCATTATTTCTATAGCCTGCTGTAAAGATTTACTGATTCAAATATTATTTAGTTGACAAGTTTAGGTGAAAATCTATAAAAGATGTGGTCCACTTGGGAAATAACCAGAAGTGCTGTTCTAGTTTAGTGTAAACAAATCTGGTTTTGAGGTCAATATTTTGTATACTATTGTAAAGAAATATTTGAAAGGATAAACTGCTAGTGCTAAAATATTATTGCTGTTAATGAAAATATCTAGCGCTTAATTAGTAGTGTCAAGTAGGCTTCAGCTTTTTTGCTTCATCATGTGGTGATTACTGTGTCCATTATATACCAACAATACACAACAGTATCTCACATTATATACCAACAATACACAACAGTATCTCACATTATATACCAACAATACACAACAGTATCTCACATTACATACCAACAACACACAACAGTATCTCACATTTAATACCATTAATATACAACAGTATCTCACATTATATACCAACAATACACAACAGTATCTCACATTATCATACATATATTTTTCAAACGTCTTAGATGTTGTAAATACAGTTTTGTGCAGGGCTTTTGGAAGAGAATTTTGAGTTTCTTAAGACTTCCCCCACATCTTGTCTTATGATGAGGCTAAACAATACATAAATGCTACAACATGAACCACTTAAATAAAGTGTTCACAGTATAATTAAATAACATGCTTCCACACGAGAACTTGTTTGGCTATCAAAATGTGAGAAACCGTAATCCATATGATTGAAGTGTTTAAAAGAATCAATCCAGATCAATGTTCTTATTTGATTGAAAATATTTTAATTCATATATAATTTTATTAACTCATATGTTGTATGTAATACATTAATTAATTAATTTTTATTGGGGGGGGGTAAAAGTTGCACCATTCCTAGCGATTTTGGAGACAATATGTTATGAGAGTTCTCTGTCTTTGCAGTGCGTAACTCTAGACTTGGAAAAACACAGAGGGCGTCCTTCTAATTCAGTGGTTCCCAAGCTTTGTTTCTCGTAGACACCATTGGAAGTCGTTGTAGAACCATGGAGGTCTATATTGACCCTCTCTGGGAATCACTAGTTTAATTCAATGGAATTTCCTCAAAGTTTAACTTGTAGCAGTGATGAGTCGCACAAACACACGGCCACACAAACACTAACCACACACACATACATTGGTTAGTCTCTTGAATGTGTATAGAGTTAGTACAATGCAATTATCTGTCTGTAGAGTCGTATCAAGAGACACAAAGTGTTGGCTGGTCTCAGAGTCAACTCTGAATAATTACATTGATCCAACTGTGCCTTTGAGTCTTAACTTGTTTAGACTTTAAGATTACATGTCGCTTGAGCCTTGTGTGCGTTGAGCTCTTAGCTTGAAATAGTATTATGTTCTGTTTATAAATCCTGCTTTTGTAGATCACTTTGCCTATTTTTTAACATTTCAGTCAAAACATCGTGTCATTGCGCATGCACAAACTTCAAGTCTTGATTCGATTAAGCATTTTACTTTGATGCAATACAAACCTAACAAGACTTGATGTAGGAGACATTTAGATCTATAGACAAACTGCGTATGTTGTCGACTTACTGATACTGTGAGAAATACTTGTGAAATAGCTTTAAAGACAACGCTCCTAATATCTCTTTTTATTTATCTATATCTCTATATCTATATCTTTATATCTATTTCTTTCTGTGTCTTAATAGTTACAAACCTATATCTTTATCTATCCATAGATAGATAGATAGATAGATAAATAGATAGATAGATAGATAGATAGATAGATAGAGATAAATAGATAAAAAATCATAGTTATTAATATTCATCCCACTATAAGCACCTCGTAACGTAACTTTCAGGTATAAATCCAGTTCACACCTCCCTAAATACACCCGCGGGAGTCGAGCTAAGCTGCGGGAGAAAACAGCAGGGGAAAAAACAGTGGCTGAAAAAATGACCGTGGACATGAGACTGACCGCAGTCTCGTGTCCTGGTTATAAGATTACCAAGCTGAAATGATGACCGTCGCTTCCTGTCGTTTTCTGTCCCCACTGCACGTCAGTCTACGTTACTCCAGGGACATGGGAAACTGACCAGCAGCAATGATACTGTAAACACTATCTGATTGCAAGTAGGTTTTACCATTCAAGGAAGACACGATCATAGTCAGGCTCTGTTTTAATGTTGTTAACAATGGTCACTTTTTTTTGTTTGTTAGATTTATATACGCCTACAAGGTGCACAAGAAAGTAAGGGACATTTAATACAATATTTAGAAAAAATCCCACAAATATTTGGTTGATATCTACATACATTTCTACACAACAGGTCGAGGTATTTGATAAAAATGAGATTAAACTTAATGTACAATTGATATACATCATCTTAAACATCATTTTAAAATTACATATAAAAGTTTATCTCATTAAAAAAACATGCTCACGTTTTATTCCTATATATGTTTCAAATAATTAACCTTTATTGTGCTATTACCGAGCCAGAAACTATTATTTTATCAGGTGTCCTGATGATGTCTTTAAAGAGATGTACTGATGATATGACTATTAGAAGATGTACTGATGATATGACTATTAGGACATGTACTGATGATATGACTATTAAAAAAGTGTTTTTTTTTTGTTTTTTTTTTAGTACACTTAGGCATTTTGGTTTTTTTTTTGTTTATTCAGAAAAATCATAATAAATGGCTCATATAATTTTTAAAAAGCTACAAGTGTCATCATATGTTGAGTAAAGACTTGATAAAGATTATTTTTTTATTTGTATATATTTGTCCATTCAGAATTCGCAAGTACCTCTAGCTGTGATCTGTGCATGAAATCAATGCATTCCTAGTAGGAAATCAATACAAAATCAGCTGGTAGGTTAACATTCAAACGTGACACATTTCTCTCTCGTCCAGATTAGTCCCACCCATCTATTCCCTACTCGCTTGTAATTCACTGGACATGCAGTCATGCTCGTCCAGTCCTGCAGAGTGCTCCACGGGGATACTTGACCCACACTTGACTTTATTGCGCGTACACAATGTACAAGGCTAGGGAGATAAGTGTACCATTGTATTGGTCGTAGACTAAAAAGGAGAACACTTATAACTTGTAGTAACTTGTACACGTTTCGACTCATACTTGATGACGCTCATGCTGCTCTACAATTTCTCATTCTCGTTATATCTTGTCATACTTTAAATTTGCAAACAGCTTTTCCTGTGAGCACATTGAAGTTGTTTAATTAACACTCCAGCTCATGATCTCTACATACGAAGTTACTCACACTGTTGAAGTAAAGTAAAGTTGGCTTTTCATACCTTGTGGTAAATGTGGCCTATAGGTCAGATGATGTGAATGTCATCTGCTTCTTTGGCTTCGGTTAACTAGGTTGTCATGTAGCCAGCACAACGGCCAACCGCCTTTACTTTTCCCCAACAAATGTCAGGTACCCAATTAAAGCTGGGTGGACTCAGAGGCGCCCGAAGATCCCGAAATTAAAAATTACTGTCTTCAGGATTCGAACTCGGCACCAGGTTCCGAAGGAAAGCGCTTTACCGATCAGGATCTGCGCCTCCAAAATGTTCAAGTACGTCCATTTATTGAATGCCTTCTTTACTGGATATATAATCTATAAAGCCGTTTTCGTGACAGCCTTCCAGTGTTCACCAACGAAGTTTTTTGCAAGCAAGTTCAAGGAATTTTAAGAATAGAACTATTTGATTGCGAAGATAGACTAACGAATGTGGATCATATTATCTAAACGTTGCCGACTTAAATTCCACCATAATTTAAGTCTAAATTCTAGGTCCGGAAGATCTGACTCTTTTATCTCTACCTCTTCTCCCCTGCCCTTGAGATGATAGCTGCCTGACGATTTAATCCTCATGGGTATCTACTTAAAAGTACTACATATCTATTCCGAGTGTCGAGCAAACCATTAAAAGTCCATTAGCTCGAATATCTATTCAATGATCAGTTGTTTCAATCAAGAAGGTTTTTGATGCAGAATGCCGTTAAGTTCTCCTAGTCAGGACAATATAATGTACACATTATTTGGTTGTCAAAGAGATTAACGCCATAGATATCTAACACTTCCTACATCTAGGGCAGTCATCTACTAATAGAGAAATCTGTGGGGTTGCTCTAAATCTGTGGGGTTGCTCTAAATCTGTGGGGTTGCTCTAAATCTGTGAGGTTGCTCTCGTTTTACTATCGTTTTCTTTTTTTGGTTTCCATCGGTTCATTTCATTCAATACAGACGATGTCAACTTGTTGGTACAATTGTCTGTATGTAGCCTTCATGCGCTGAAAGTAAAGATAAAAGTAAGTCTGTCTGTAGCCTTCATGCGAAGAAAGTAAAGATAAAAGTAAGTCTGTCTGTAGCCTTCATGCGCTGAAAGTAAAGATAAAAGTAAGTCTGTCTGTAGCCTTCATGCGATGAAAGTAAAGATAAAAGTAAGTCTGTCTGTAGCCTTCATGCGATGAAAGTAAAGATAAAAGTAAGTCTGTCTGTAGCCTTCATGCGCTGAAAGTAAAGATAAAAGTAAGTCTGTCTGTAGCCTTCATGCGCTGAAAGTAAAGTTAAAAGTAAGTCTGTCCGTAGCCTTCATGCGATGAAAGTAAAGATAAAAGTAAGTCTGTCTGTAGCCTTCATGCGCTGAAAGTAAAGATAAAAGTAAGTCTGTCTGTAGCCTTCATGCGCTGAAAGTAAAGTTAAAAGTAAGTCTGTCCGTAGCCTTCATGCGATGAAAGTAAAGATAAAAGTAAGTCTGTCTGTAGCCTTCATGCGATGAAAGTAAAGATAAAAGTAAGTCTGCCTGTAGCCTTCATGCGCTGAAAGTAAAGTTAAAAGTAAGTCTGTCTGTAGCCTTCATGCGATGAAAGTAAAGATAAAAGTAAGTCTGTCTGTAGCCTTCATGCGATGAAAGTAAAGATAAAAGTAAGTCTGTCTGTAGCCTTCATGCGATGAAAGTAAAGATAAAAGTAAGTCTGTCTGTAGCCTTCATGCGATGAAAGTCAAGATAAAAGTAAGTCTGTCTGTAGCCTTCATGCGCTGAAAGTAAAGTTAAAAATAAGTCTGTCTGTAGCCTTCATGCGATGAAAGTAAAGATAAAAGTAAGTCTGTCTGTAGCCTTCATGCGATGAAAGTAAAGATAAAAGTAAGTCTGTCTGTAGCCTTCATGCGCTGAAAGTAAAGTTAAAAGTAAGTCTGTCTGTAGCCTTCATGCGATGAAAGTAAAGATAAAAGTAAGTCTGTCTGTAGCCTTCATGCGATGAAAGTAAAGATAAAAGTAAGTCTGTCTGTAGCCTTCATGCGATGAAAGTAAAGATAAAAGTAAGTCTGTCTGTAGCCTTCATGCGATGAAAGTAAAGATAAAAGTAAGTCTGTCTGTAGCCTTCATGCGCTGAAAGTAAAGATAAAAGTAAGTCTGTCTGTAGCCTTCATGCGCTGAAAGTAAAGTTAAAAGTAAGTCTGTCCGTAGCCTTCATGCGATGAAAGTAAAGATAAAAGTAAGTCTGTCTGTAGCCTTCATGCGATGAAAGTAAAGATAAAAGTAAGTCTGTCTGTAGCCTTCATGCGATGAAAGTAAAGATAAAAGTAAGTCTGTCTGTAGCCTTCATGCGCTGAAAGTAAAGTTAAAAGTAAGTCTGTCTGTAGCCTTCATGCGATGAAAGTAAAGATAAAAGTAAGTCTGTCTGTAGCCTTCATGCGATGAAAGTAAAGATAAAAGTAAGTCTGTCTGTAGCCTTCATGCGATGAAAGTAAAGATAAAAATAGGTCTGTCTGTAGCCTTCATGCGATGAAAGTAAAGATAAAAGTAAGTCTGTCTGTAGCCTTCATGCGATGAAAGTCAAGATAAAAGTAAGTCTGTCTGTAGCCTTCATGCGCTGAAAGTAAAGTTAAAAGTAAGTCTGTCTGTAGCCTTCATGCGATGAAAGTAAAGATAAAAGTAAGTCTGTCTGTAGCCTTCATGCGATGAAAGTAAAGATAAAAGTAAGTCTGTCTGTAGCCTTCATGCGATGAAAGTAAAGATAAAAGTAAGTCTGTCTGTAGCCTTCATGCGATGAAAGTAAAGATAAAAGTAAGTCTGTCTGTAGCCTTCATGCGATGAAAGTAAAGATAAAAGTAAGTCTGTCTGTAGCCTTCATGCGATGAAAGTAAAGATAAAAGTAAGTCTGTCTGTAGCCTTCATGCGATGAAAGTAAGATAAAAGTAAGTCTGTCTGTAGCCTTCATGCGCTGAAAGTAAAGATAAAAGTAAGTCTGTCTGTAGCCTTCATGCGCTGAAAGTAAAGTTAAAAGTAAGTCTGTCCGTAGCCTTCATGCGATGAAAGTAAAGATAAAAGTAAGTCTGTCTGTAGCCTTCATGCGATGAAAGTAAAGATAAAAGTAAGTCTGTCTGTAGCCTTCATGCGATGAAAGTAAAGATAAAAGTAAGTCTGCCTGTAGCCTTCATGCGCTGAAAGTAAAGTTAAAAGTAAGTCTGTCTGTAGCCTTCATGCGATGAAAGTAAAGATAAAAGTAAGTCTGTCTGTAGCCTTCATGCGCTGAAAGTAAAGATAAAAGTAAGTCTGTCTGTAGCCTTCATGCGAAGAAAGTAAAGATAAAAGTAAGTCTGTCTGTAGCCTTCATGCGCTGAAAGTAAAGATAAAAGTAAGTCTGTCTGTAGCCTTCATGCGCTGAAAGTAAAGTTAAAAGTAAGTCTGTCCGTAGCCTTCATGCGATGAAAGTAAAGATAAAAGTAAGTCTGTCTGTAGCCTTCATGCGATAAAGTAAAGATAAAAGTAAGTCTGCCTGTAGCCTTCATGCGCTGAAAGTAAAGTTAAAAGTAAGTCTGTCTGTAGCCTTCATGCGATGAAAGTAATGATAAAAGTAAGTCTGTCTGTAGCCTTCATGCGATGAAAGTAAAGATAAAAGTAAGTCTGTCTGTAGCCTTCATGCGATGAAAGTAAAGATAAAAGTAAGTCTGTCTGTAGCCTTCATGCGATGAAAGTAAAGATAAAAGTAAGTCTGTCTGTAGCCTTCATGCGATGAAAGTCAAGATAAAAGTAAGTCTGTCTGTAGCCTTCATGCGCTGAAAGTAAAGTTAAAAGTAAGTCTGTCTGTAGCCTTCATGCGATGAAAGTAAAGATAAAAGTAAGTCTGTCTGTAGCCTTCATGCGCTGAAAGTAAAGATAAAAGTAAGTCTGTCTGTAGCCTTCATGCGCTGAAAGTAAAGTTAAAAGTAAGTCTGTCTGTAGCCTTCATGCGATGAAAGTAAAGATAAAAGTAAGTCTGTCTGTAGCCTTCATGCGCTGAAAGTAAAGATAAAAGTAAGTCTGTCTGTAGCCTTCATGCGAAGAAAGTAAAGATAAAAGTAAGTCTGTCTGTAGCCTTCATGCGATGAAAGTAAAGATAAAAGTAAGTCTGTCTGTAGCCTTCATGCGATGAAAGTAAAGTTAAAAGTAAGTCTGTCTGTAGCCTTCATGCGATGAAAGTAAAGATAAAAGTAAGTCTGTCTGTAGCCTTCATGCGATGAAAGTAAAGATAAAAGTAAGTCTGTCTGTAGCCTTCATGCGATGAAAGTAAAGATAAAAGTAAGTCTGTCTGTAGCCTTCATGCGATGAAAGTAAAGATAAAAGTAAGTCTGTCTGTAGCCTTCATGCGATGAAAGTAAAGATAAAAGTAAGTCTGTCTGTAGCCTTCATGCGATGAAAGTAAAGATAAAAGTAAGTCTGTCTGTAGTCTTCATGCGATGAAAGTAAAAGGTTAGGGTCCTTCCCCCGAAATATATATATATATATATATATATATATATATATATATATGTTTGTATGGATGGATGTGTGTGTGTGTGTACATAATTAATTAATCTCTTTTACATTCTGACCCTTCATTCTTCTTTCGGAAGACTTTTATTGTGCCTCAGAATAGGTTCTTCCTGGAGTTAGTGAAAAAATTGTAGACTTCTCGCCCTTGCCAGCAAGGGGTCTGGGAAGCGCTTCAAGCGCTGAAAGTTCCTCCAGCGAGGGGCGCAGCCCCGCCGCCAAGCACTATTTCTGGTATTGAAAGCCAACTAAATGCATATTCTGAGGTACCTACAGTGCATTATTTTGCTATAAAAAGTTTTATTTCAAAAACCTAATGTGCTATTCTTACTGACTTAGACCCTCCCGCGCCGTTCGGCGCATTTGCTGGCAAGCTGTTTTCACAAAAATCTGTCATTGGCAATGTCTGAAGCCTCTTCCCACCTGCTCTGAGGACCTCCATGAAAGTGTGGCGCCAAGTTGTACTAGGATGTCATCGCAACTCTTATTATGCGAAATATTAATGGAGCCCAGCCACTGGTAGACATGTGTAACCTATCTTGACTACGACCTTGGAATTAGGTGACTAGTTTGCTTTAGATGTTATATCGAAAAGGGAAGTTTTATTGTCAAAATCATCTGTTGGGGGATTTTAAACTAAAATATATCTGGAGTTGGGGGGTTCAACTAAAAAAAAACATTTGGCTATGCTCGTAGCACTTTGAGTGCGTAATTTGGTTTTTTTTTATATAGAAGAGGTATTTTTAGCTTCAATCCCAGCTGAAGAGGGGTTTGAACTTAAAACCCTTTGGCTATGCTCAGAGCATTTTGAGTGTGTCATTTGCTTTTTTATATTGAAGAGGGGTTGATCGTTAATTTTAGAGAGGGTTTAAAATCAAAATCTTCCTTAGATGTGCTCTTGGAATTTGGGGATTGCCGTTTGCATTTTTTTTTTATAGAAGAGGGGGATTTAAATGCAAATCCCCTGGTAGGGGGTTTTAAACTCAAAACCCCTTAGTAGTGGGTTTAAAACTCAAAACCCCCTAGTAGGGGGTTTCCAACTCAAAATCCCTTGGTAGGGAGTTTTAAACTCAAAACCCCTTGGCTGTGCTAGGGCAAGTGATGGTTTAGTATTAAAATTTCACCTAAAATAAACATAATTAAAGCAAAAGATCAGGCACTAAACTCCGACCCCCCCCCCCCCCTGCGGGGGGGATTTCATTTCGGGGGGGGGGTTTGAACCCCAACCTCCCCCCCTGGCTACGCCCATGAGCTCAATACTGCAAGGTTTAGAATCCTTTGATAAATCATGGAAATATAATTTATTGCCACTAATTGATTAATTAATTTGTTCATTTTTTTTTTCTTGATTAATGTATTGTTATGAAGTATTGAGCGAAATGTCAACTTGATCCGAGAATGGGCAGTGGGAGAAAGAACATGTACAAAATGTGTATCAGACAGACGGGAGTGAGTTAATAGAAGCTTGATAAACAGTTTGTTCATTTCTTCGAGCGCATTGGTTTTATTGGGTACCAAACCCATTACACCTCTGTGAAATCTCATAAAATACAGAGGCTTCTGTCATTATAAGGCCTCTTTATTTCTCTGGCATAGGGCCTACACATTCAACTTAAGATTTTTTAATCAAGCTGTATTATGTTTTTCTTTTTTTGTTTTAGATTTATTTCCTTTCTTTCTTTTTTTTTTCTACAACGTGTGTGTGTGTGTGTGTGTGTCCCATCAAATAGCCGAGATTGTAATTCGTTTTCTAATTGAGTGCACGCGTATTGTTGATTTAACAATTCTTGTATCTCAACATTGCTAGAATCTTTATAAATGTCCTCTTAACAGATGAAGGCTCCAAACCACTCCAGGCCTGCTTCACCCATCTGCTGTTGCAGATTTCAAAAGTAACTCATCACAGTTACATTATCTCTGAGTTTCATGTATTTGCTTTTTTTTTTCTGTGAAATTGTGTGAATTAACATGGAGTGGTCTCCCTGCACAATGGCTGTCGTCCTTCTCCTAGCGATAGACGAAATGAAATGATTTTGTAATTCTAGAAATCAAAGATAGCATGTAGCAGAATTTCCGGAGTTGTTCCCTGGCCCCATCTGGCCATCCTGGAGATCTGACTGCCAGTCCCTTTGATCTAAACTGGAACCGGAAGTCAAATCGGAGGCCAAACTAATGTTTATTTAGATGCAGACGATATTTGAGTGAACGCGATAGTTGTAATCTAGAAAGTGTCAGGAAAAGGTTTATTATTAAGGCATTGTCTCGAAGATAAGCGATGAGTGCAGTATATCACGTGACTACGCAGACCTAATTGCAACCTGCATAATTTATCACGCTGATGCAGACAAAGCCGTTGTCTACCGGGGTTTATTTAAGTTAATATTTTGTCAATTGCGCCTGTCTTTGGCAAGGGCTTTTCTTTAGGTGTTAAATTAGAACTAATACCTTAGTTTATAATTATATGTTTCTGTCTGTGTGTATGTATAAGTGTATTTGTTTTTATGAACCTTATTATGGCTTTCAATTAGTGAAGTGGAAAAAAGGGCAGAGTGTATTAGAGAAAATAAATCTTTCTAGCAAAAGGGGGAGAATTATTTAAATTGCTATTATAGCCATACTCGCCATTGATCTGCTACGATTCAAAATTAATACCCGCGTCCTAGTTACTGTACATTGTAATTGTAGGAATTGTTTTTCACGCAAATTAAAAAAAAACTTATGTATGGTGTGACTGACTGCTTCGAACTTGTTTTACAACTGTAACATCAACTCAATCTGTCTTTCTGTCTGTCTTCTTCGAACTTGTTTTACAAATGTAACATCAACTCAATCTGTCTTTCTGTCTGACTGCTTCGAACTTATTCTACAAATGTAACATCAACTCAATCTGTCTTGTCTGGCTGCTTCAGAGTTTGTGAATGTTAAGCAACCAATTTCGGATGAAAGTTGAGATTTTGAACCATAATTTCTTTTTTTCCTGATAAATCACGAGTGAATACAGTAAATTAACTATTATTTAATTAACTATAGGTAATTAATTATTTTGTTTGGTGTATCAAACAAGGGAAAGAAATCAGAAATTGTACTTGATAGATCTGGTGGCATAAGTTGAATTAGTTCCCTTTACATTTTGTTTAGAAATTTAGGCCGTCGCTTCTAGTTTGATACTAACAAATGATATCTAAACAAAAAAAAAACATCTATTGTCACAGCTACTACGCCGGCTTGAGGATACTTCAATAGGTTTTAGTCCTCTTGTTCGAATTCAGGTCGCTCCAACTTTTTAAATAAATGCATTTGAATAGCGATCACTGTAGCGATCTCAGACAGACAGACAGACAGACGGACAGACAGACAGATCACTATATTTTTAGTAAAAAAAACCCACCAAACTTTAAGAGATTTTTTTTCATTACGTGCAGAAATTGTAAGAGAAATGTTCATACGGACATTAAAGATTATTATTATTATTATTATTATTATTATTATTATTATTATTATTATTATTATTATTATTATTATTTTGTTTAAAACGAAATTACTATTAAAATTAAACCCTTTAACTTTTCTCTCCAAACTTACGGCATTGAGGATGTCTCAGTTCATGGGCCCAAGGGTTAGGATCAACTCCTTCTTTATTGAGATCAGATCAGACTACATGCATCACTATTTTAAGAACACACTTTTAGGCTTACTAGATTAGAACTGTTTAGATACCAGCATTCTATGTCTGTTACGCCATTAAAGACTACAAGTATTTCTTAACGACTATCTATTAAAGTGCGATTACTATATCATTATTAATATTTTAATTACTTATCAGCTTTAAACTTGAGACAGTTTGCTCGGACGTGAAGTGTTTGAGAACCTCTGATTTAGACCAAGACGGTGTTGACTTAATACAACCATTCTTATGACTTCTCACATCTATCTTCTACCACTAGTCAAACAGTGCTCATGACTTCTCACATCTATCTTCTTCCACTCGTCAAAAAGTCCTCATGTCTTCTCACATCTATCTCCTTCCACTCGTCAAACAGTGCTCATGACTTCTCACATCTATCTTCTGCACTCGTCAAACAGTGCTTATAACTTCTCACATCTATCTCCTTCCACTCGTCAAACAGTGCTTATGACTTCTCACATCTATCTTCTTCCACTCGTCAAACAGTGCTCAAAAATTCTCACATCTATCTTCTTCCACTCGTCAAACAGTGCTCATGACTTCTCACATCTATCTCCTTCCACTCGTCAAACAGTGCTCATACCTTCTCACATCTATCTTCTGCACTCGTATAACAGTGCTCATAACTTCTCACATCTATCTCCTTCCACTCGTCAAACAGTGCTCATAACTTCTCACATCTATCTCCTTCCACTCGTATAACAGTGCTCATAACTTCTTACATCTATCTCCTTCCACTCGTCAAACAGTGCTTATGACTTCTCACATCTATCTTCTTCCACTCGTCAAACACTGCTCATGACTTCTCACATCTATCTCTTTCCACTCGTCAAACAGTGCTCATAACTTCTCACATCTATCTTCTTCCACTCGTCACAGTGCTCAAAACTTCTCACATCTATCTCCTACCACTCGTCAAACAGTACTCATGTCTTCTCACATCTATCTCCTTCCACTCGTCAAACAGTGCTCATAACTTCTCACATCTATCTCCTTCCACTCGTCAAACAGTGCTTATGACTTCTCACATCTATCTTCTTCCACTCGTCAAACACTGCTCATGACTTCTCACATCTATCTCCTTCCACTCGTCAAACAGTGCTCATAACTTCTCACATCTATCTTCTTCCACTCGTCAAACAGTGCTCATGACATATCACATCCATCTTCTTCCACTCGTCAAACAGTGCTCAAAAATTCTCACATCTATCTTCTTCCACTCGTCAAACAGTGCTCATAACTTATCACATCTATCTCCTACCACTCATCAAACAGTGCTCATGACTTCTCACATCTATCTCCTACCACTCGTCAAACAGTGCTCATAACTTATCACATCTATCTCCTACCACTCATCAAACAGTGCTCATGACTTCTCACATCTATCTCCTTCCAGTCGTCAAACAGTGCTCATGACTTCTCACATCTATCTCCTTCCACTCGTCAAACAGTGCTCACCCAACCTTCACTCCACATCCTACCCTCTTGATTTATGCCATATGTCCATCAAAAATTACATTCCCTGTCTGGCTCAGAATGGGAGGGAGAGGGTAGTCAGAAACTGACGAAAATGTCAGACTTAACAACTGTCTGTCTGGTGAGGGCCAAGTGCTTCCTTGATTCCAGGCGAGGATTCTGTTTCTAACTACAGGTTAATATGTCCTTTTAGGTGAAGTATTGGACTTAACTTTAGTTGTCTAATTGTGAACAGTTGAGCCTGTTGAGGTCTGTTTAGTAAGGGGGACACTAGGTGAATTATGGGACACATACATTAGATAGCATGTAAGCCACACCCCCACGAGCTAGATGTATTTGAATTGTTTAGTTTACTCTTACTTCTGTGAACTATTTTTAGGGGTTTTTCTTTGTCTCAGTTTTCATTCATTACTGAAGTTCACTCTAAGTACAGACTAGGGTCAAGATTAGAGTTAAGTGTAGGGTTTAGAAAAGAGTTTAATGTAGGGTCAATATAAGAGTTTAGTATATTATTTAATAGCTGTTGTTTTTTATTTTTACTTTTAATGTAAAATATTTAAACTAATTTTTTATTAACTCCATTCTGCATGTTAAAAGGAAAACTAAAAATATGTGTTTCTTTTTCCATTGTCTAAGTGTAACATTTCTGTCTATTTCCTGACATCAGTCCTCCAAAGGACTATTGACTTGATTTCAGCTGCTCTGGAAGTCAGACTTAATAGATACAAAGTTAACAATGAAAAGAAGAAATGGGCTAAAAAACTGAATGTAGGCTACATCAAGATCGCATTGACCTTTAAATAAAGAAATGAGAATTATGGGAATGAAGCTGGACAAGAGCAGAGAGTGTGTGTGTGTGTGTGTGTAGTGTGTATGTAAGAGCGAGGGAGAGAGAGAGGTGCAAAGAATGTAAAAGAGAGTGGTTACTATTAAATGTTAGGACATGCTGTGAAAATGAAAAGATCAACTCGGGTCCTTTGTTTTTTGTTTTACACTTTTTTGTTTCTAATAGCGGTGGATTTTCTTTTTTTTAATTACTTTATATAGATAAATATATATATATATAGAGATAGATAGATAGATAGATAGATAGATAGATAGATAGATAGATAGATAGATAGATAGATAGATAGATTCACATGGAGAGAGAGCATAAAGAAAGGGTCACGGATTGCAGATGTCATACACACCAGAAGCAGAAAGAAGGGTGAAAATGCCACGGCGCCTGGTGATTATATATGCCCAACCTGCGATCGCAGCTGTGTATCAAGGATTGGCCTCTTTAGTCACACAAGAAGTTGCAAAGGGAAAAGATCGTCTCTCGAGGCGTAAATGCAACAGATATATATATATATATATAATTTAAAATTACATTTAATTAGCGGTATGCGCTACAGTATATATTACTTCCATTCCCTATCGGAAGATCAAAATACCAGCAACAAAACACCAATTGACGTTTAACAGAGTTTTAAAGTTTCTTTCTTAAGGCAGGGCCTGTCTTAGATAATTGGAGGCCCTAGTCGAAGCTAATCTAGTGGCCCTAAATGAAATAGAAAAATAATTTTAAAAAATAAACATCGACAAATAAAAGTACGCAATGTATTCAACTCCCAGTGTACCCCAAACATAACATTGGGCACACAATGTTCACTATTTCTTCTCTAAAATAATTATTTTGAGTCCTTGCCGGCTCCTACCTATCGGAGGCCGGCTGCTACTTGAGACCTTGAATGAGAGATTGGCCCTTTACAAAACCATCAATTGGATAATCATTCAACAACAACATCAGTAAGCCAGGCTCACATTGATCTTTATCATTAGGATGATCAGTTCATTGAATAGTTATGAATAGTAACAATGCAATGATAATAGTATTAATAAATCTCCGTATCCAGTGATCTCATGTGGTCAGTTGGCCTAACAATACGATAATATCGGCAACATGTTTAAGCGTACACTTATCTTCTTTGTTTGTTTTTTTGTATTGGTGGAGATAGGGTTGTGTGGTTGTGTGGTTGTGTGGTTGTTGATAGTTTTTAGTTAACAGTTTCTTATATTAATAATGAAATATCGAAACCTGTACTTTTACTTGCCAGATCAAAAGTTATTTCTTTATCACTATTGTAAGAGTGGAATAAAGTGTAATTTCCTAGTGAAGTATTTATGGCTAAGAATCACTAATAATTCTTATCTTATCTTATATAATACAGACGTTACTTCAAAAAAGAAGATGATTATAACATATAATTATTCTAATGATATATCAATATATAATTCAAAACTGATATTTCTGTTAAAGTGATGCATTATAACTCATTTCAAGAAGCAGGTCTTATGAGGCTGTAAGCCAGGAGAGGCAGTATCACATACATATTTAAATGTGAAACTATGGCCAGATTGTGCATTGGAGGAGACATTTTTTTTTATTTGGCTTTTTTATCTTTTTCAGGTCTGAGATCAATTCTATTTCAGTGTCCATTGCTTGTCTTACCACTTCTCCCACACTTGGTCTAGATCTGTCTTCCAGAGGATTTACATTTATATCCAAAAGATCTCTTCTGATTACGCAGAGCAGAGATAAAGGCGTAGTTTTCCTTGTGTCTGTCGCTACTAGTCAGTGGTTCAAATGATATTTACATCATGGTCTGTACGATTAAACCCTACATTATAAAACGGTAAAAATCTTTAATTAAACATAGTTAAATATTATAATATTCTAAAATTAGGATTTCATTAGACTCGCGGCTACAAATCGAAAAATTTATTTTTTTTTATATTGAAGTCTCTTGGGACGTCTCTATATTATTCCTTCTGCCTTTTGAGTTGTGTACAACATTTGGACGGCTGTACACAAAGTCTAGTGGAGAACTTGGTTTTAATAACTATATTTTCAAAGCACTGTGCAGTATGAGTTTGGTTCCTTGAGGAGGAAAGAACTGGAGAGTTTGGCTGTAAACAAATGAGTTTGTCCAACTATAATAGATATCTCGTTGAAAGTAGCGGTTGGGCTATGTGCTGGTCCGTCTGCACCCTAGTTCTAATTTATTAAAGGGAAGTCCAACTCTTTAATAGAGCGATGTTTATTTTGTTTACTTAGCCCTAGAAACACTTTAAAACAGGGGCTGTATAGTGAGACAGAGTAGACATTGTTTGTTGTTTCCAAAGGTGTATTTGTCTCTCTAAGAAGTTTTATTCTGTGTCAAAGTTAAAACACAGCTGGACTTTATTCAAAGTAACTAGGAAGTCAACAAGCGACCAAAGCCTAATAAATGTTATAGTCTGACCACTGTCACAGTCTGAAAGTATTGAAAACTAAATTCATCATTATGAGCTAAGTTAATAATAGCGTCACTCAATGTACTTGGGAAATCTTGTTATAAAAATATAAACAGTTGAAAACGTCAATCAGACCAAAAGGGGACTCTAACTCAATATATCAACGTGGGAGACTCTTTCTTATGCGACAATCCAGTATGCGTTATACTATTAAGAAGGTCAACGGGTCAGAAATAATCAATTTTACTAAAAAAAAATCGATTTTTCAAAAGTTGCGTATTGTTATAAGCATATCTTATAAATGATATGTTCAAGCTAAAATCATCAAAATATTCTATTTCGATGTAAAACAAAATGAGTTTGAAAGGGGAAGGGTGTACGCCTTTTTGTTCAAAATGTTGAAAAAATCGTCATTTTATGGTGCCGATTACCACGTTGCCCGCCATGACAGTGTATCGTTGTAAAGCTTACGACCTCGTCTATACTGTCCTACCAATGACCCATATGTGTAAAAATAGCCATAGCCTTGATACCGGTATAAACAGCCTTAGTTCACATGTTTCTATTCAAATCCGATTAGACGCCTTATGTTTATATACAAAACAAACGATTTTGATCAATTGTTGTCGGTCATGTCAAGGTCATGTCAAGGATAACAACGATAGCCTCTTAGTATCGATAGAAGACCTTGTGCTGTCCATATCACAGTATTGGCATTATAGGAACCAATCTGCTTGTCTTCAACTTTATTTTCTTACGGTAAGAACAAGCTTTCTTCCATTTTTTTAGATCTACATTGAATAAAAACGTTTCTTCGTAGATACAATAGACTAGATCTAACTACTACTAGAAATAGAGCAGTGAGATTCATAACAAACGAATATTCACATTTGACTAGAGCAGGGGTTCTCAACCTGGGGGTCGATTGACGATTTGCCAGGGGTCGCCAAAGACCATCGAAAAAGTATATTCTTCTATTGCTGTGTTTTGTGAGGGGAGGAGGGGGGGGTCGCGCCAGAGTGGGGGATTGTAAAAAGGGGTCGCCGAGCTTAAAAGGTTGAGATACGCTGGACTAGAAGAACACCTTAAGTAAAATCACTAAATTTAGAAAGCCATCAGGACAGAACAGAATACTCAAAAGTAAAGTAGCAATTATACATA
>JAZGLO010001681.1:0-31357 GCA_036873155.1 Biomphalaria sudanica | reverse complement strand
ATAGCCAGTAGTTCCAAGTAATCTAGTAGAACTACAAATCTAGGAACCCGCCATGTACATAGCCAGTAGTTCCAAGTAATCTAGTAGAACTTCAAATCTAGGAACCCGCCATGTACATAGCCACTAGTTCCAAGTAATCTAGTAGAACTACAAATCTAGGAACCCGCCATGTACATAGCCAGTAGTTCCAAGTAATCTAGTAGAACTACAAATCTAGGAACCCGCCATGTACATAGCCAGTAGTTCCAAGTAATCTAGTAGAACTACAAATCTAGGAACCCGCCATGTACATAGCCAGTAGTTCCAAGTAATCTAGTAGAACTACAAATCTAGGAACCCGCCATGTACATAGCCAGTAGTTCCAAGTAATCTAGTAGAACTACAAATCTAGGAACCCGCCATGTACATAGCCAGTAGTTCCAAGTAATCTAGTAGAACTACAAATCTAGGAACCCGCCATGTACATAGCCAGTAGTTCCAAGTAATCTTGTAGAACTACAAATCTAGGAACACGCCATGTACATAGCCAGTAGTTCCAAGTAATCTAGTAGAACTACAAATCTAGGAACTCGCCATGTACATAGCCAGTAGTTCCAAGTAATCTAGTAGAACTACAAATCTAGGAACCCGCCATGTACATAGCCAGTAGTTCCAAGTAATCTTGTAGAACTACAAATCTAGGAACACGCCATGTACATAGCCAGTAGTTCCAAGTAATCTAGTAGAACTACAAATCTAGGAACACGCCATGTACATAACCATTAGTTCCAAGTAATCTAATCTAGTAGAACTACAAATACCATTAGTTCCAAGTAATCTAATCTAGTAGAACTACAAATGGTTAAATACTATGGGAATGAAGGAGATGATCTTCTTTCGAGCTACATCATCAACAGCTTTAAGGTGCACTTTTTTCTATTCGGTTAACTATCATGCAGTGATGTTTGGTTGAGCCAAATATGGCCGAATAGTGAAAAAAGGCCGAAGCCGGAGCTACTTTCCGTTGAACCCCAAATCAAACGTGATTTTAGAGATAGGAACAGATAGAGTTGAGAAGGAGCACATAAAAATATTACTAATAACGTTCATGATTCTGTTTGTTGCCAAACTGTTTATCTCTTAGAAAATGTGGAAACTATTTTCTTGTATTGTTTTTTAAAGGTGCATTCTTCATGCAATGGCGTGCTCTGTGTGCTATGGTCCAATCTCTTGTGTACATTTAGGAAAAGTGGGCAATCTGGGAGATTTCTGTGCTGCCTTTAGGTGCTCAGCAACACAACTCGACTCGATCCGGGACTTGAACTCGAGCTCCCTTGATAGATGCCCAAGTGGTTTAGGCAACTCTCAGAACGATTAACTGTGTTCTTTATGTTTAGCTAGTATGGAACCCTTGCTCTAGAATTCAAAACTAAAGCGTTATTCTCTGACCATTTGTTTTTTTTATATGCTTTGCTTGTAACGCCTCGGGCTTTTAGTGCAAAGCGTTAGTGCCAAAAGTCATCTAGTAAGTAATGAGCCGAAACAACAAAGTGTTAATGAAAACTAATTGGGACATTAAGCCTCAGCGTCCCCGCGAGTTTGCGGTACAGTGAATTAAATCAATCAGCTTGCGGCCACTCTAATCTCAATCCTACAGGCTGTGAATGACAAGGGGGGGGGGAACATTTACGGGAAGCTGTCTTCTGGTCTGCTCCCCACTTCAATGAATTTGAAAACAGATTTTAGCCCCGCGCCCTCTAGAACTATGAGGATTGAAAATGTCTCTCTCTCTCTCTGGATATTATTTCAAACGTGAAAATATCTTTTTAAAAACAATTTTAAACCGAGTCAGAAGAGAAATATCAACTGCACTTTACAAACAATGTTAAACCGAGTCAGAAGAGAAATATCAACTGCACTTTAATAATAACTCTTACACAACATAGACAATTAAATTGTTGAAACATTTCTGAATCCAATATGTTGTGTACTTTAAAACTTTCTAATGAATTTCCCCACATAGCATATTTTTTTTAAATATGTTTATCTCAATGTGAAATTAGTTTATTGAAAAAATATCATCAAGAAGCGACAACCCACGAAAGATAAACTCATATTTCAATGTCAAGAAGTGTGTTTGTTAGAAAACATTTTTTGAAAACTCATCTCTAGAACACTAATATGCTTGATTCTTGGACGCTGACTGCAGAGCTAGAGAGGAGGATCTAACAATGGAATTGAGATGCTACAGAAGGATCCCAGGAATCAAATTCAAAGACCGCATCACAAACCAAGAAATTAGATATAGGGGTACTTCAGCGATTGGACCACATGATGACCTACTGACAATCGTAAAAAACGCAAGCTAAAAATCTATGGCCATATTACAAGATTTCGGAGCTCGCAAAGACCTTCCTTTAGGGAACAGTACCAGGAAAAAAAAGAAGAGGCAGACAGAAGAAACGATGGGAGGACAACATAAAAGAATAGACGGGCCTGCCATTGGAACAGGTTCTAACTAAGGCAAAAGATAGAGAGGAATTGAGAAAGACGGTCGACGAATCTTGCATGGTGTCCCAACGGTTCAACAGACTAGGATAGGTAAAGGTATAAAAGAACACTGCTATATGTGTTTGTACATCTATTCGTTTCTCTAAGACGTTACTCTGCGAAAGCGGAAACGGTTTCTTCTCTGGCTGTTACCAGACTTCACTTACCATGGGATCACAATTAAATAGAATCCATCAATTAATGAGTGATGAAGCTAGCTCTTATCACCTACCACTGTGACTCAATGTTCAAGACTCATTTGGTTTGCTCAACAATCAGATGGAAACATACATCTATTCAAAGACTCATTTAGTTTGCTCATCAATCAGATGGAAACATACATCTATTCCAAGACTCATTTAGTTTGCTCATCAATCAGATGGAAACATACATCTAATCCAAGACTCATTTAGTTTGCTCATCAATCAGATGGAAACATACATCTATTCCAAGACTCATTTAGTATGCTCATCAATCAGATGGAAACATACATCTATTCCAAGACTCATTTAGTTTGCTCATCAATCAGATGGAAACATACATCTATTTAAAGACTCATTTAGTTTGCTCAACAATCAGATGGAAACATACATCTATTTAAAGACTCATTTAGTTTGCTCAACAATCAGATGGAAACATACATCTATTCAAAGACTCATTTAGTTTGCTCAACAATCAGATGGAAACATACATCTATTCAAAGACTCATTTAGTTTGCTCAACAATCAGATGGAAACATACATCTATTCAAAGACTCATTTAGTTTGCTCAACAATCAGATGGAAACATACATCTATTCAAAGACTCATTTAGTTTGCTCCACAATCAGATGGAAACATACATCTTTTCAAAGACTCATTTAGTTTGCTCAACAATCAGATGGAAACATACATCTATTCAAAGACTCATTTAGTTTGCTCAACAATCAGATGGAGACATACATCTATTCATAGACTTATTTAGTTTGCTCAACAATCAGATGGAGACATGCATCTATTCAAAGACATAACGTGTACGATTGTGTATCGCTTCTACTTATTATATAGTATACACCCCTCGAGCAAACCGCAACACCACTTCTGCTAGTAGATATAATTTAAATGTTTAGGCTTTGATCATGTCTTGATGCTCTTTGGGAAGGTGAACCTTTAAACTAAATTGCAGCCTCTATGAAAATGAGGAAAGAACTACTGCACTGAAAGAAGAAAATATTTTTTTAAATTTAAATTTTTTGTTTTTAAATGTGATATTCTAAATAAGCCAATGTATAAATATAACTGTCATTCGATATCATACTATAGTATTACATTTTCTTGTTAACCTCTGCGTCTTTTCAAAGGCAGTATCATTAGCTATTCAATGGAAGTGAATAAATGACTCAGTTTTATGAATTCAAAAAATGTCGACAAATAAGGAACAATGGCGTGAAGAACATCAGTATTTAGTTCCCATGTCACTTGGACAATGTTTCAAAAAGTGACTAAAAAAACTCAAAGGTTTTAAATTCAGCCTCCACGTTGACACGTAATTATTTGAATTGTGAGCTTTCAGCAAAGTGTGCACTAGCATTGTCGTGTTGTTGCGCTTGGTCCCAGGCTTGTAGAGATTCTTGCGTGACACTGTGTAGAGGGGCACTGACAAAGTAAAAAAGGGAGATAATTAGTGATTGCGATGTTGAAAAAAATGTTTTAAAAATCATTAGAATCTAATTAGATCCATTTACTTCAGGGCATGATGGCGGAAGATGTTTTTATGTTACTTCCGTTTTCTAGAAACCTGGTGATTTTTGGGATTGAAAATATATTTTTTTTAATGTGTTTCTTTTGGTTTTCAAAAAGATATTTTATTTAATTGACATGCAAGCAGTAATACAAATAGAAGATGAATGAGCTCTGCTAACGTACTAAATACAATATTATACAATATAGTATCTATAGTAAATAACTAAGTTAATAGTACAAATACCGAGATGAATTGTTATAAAACACATCAACACTGACCTGCAGCGTCACAACCCGTGAGCAGTGACCAATGTCACAGGTGTGTACGACGTGGCAACAAGCTATTGGTCTACCTTCCCACAGGTTGTGATGTTGCAGGTTAATGTCTATAACGAATGGTCTCGGTTAAGCACAATGTGGACTTTAGGTGCTTTGTAAAAGACATGAATTGAAATTTAAAAAAAATAAAAATAGTTTTCCTAGTGCAAGTCGTACTGTTCTTCATAAACAATGTCACCATGTACTCTGTCTGACCTCAATGAGGAGAGAGTTCCAAACTTTTGGTCCACGTAGTGAGAAACACTTTAGCAGCAAGTTTTTATGAGGAAAAACAGCGCACAAATAAAAGCTTATGGTAGGAAATATATATCTCTGTGTCACGTCAGTTTTAGAACCCCTGTAATATTTTGTGACTAGTAATCACTGAACCATTCCGTGCTTGTTCGCACGAGATTTTGTTTTTTGGTCGGAAGTTGACCACGAGGTGGACGGGCAGTTGGTTTTTTGGACTCTCGTAGAGAGAGGTTTATTATGGATATCTTGTCCAGTGTAGTAATTTATAGATATTAATGTTGATTTTTGGAGTATATGTGATGCCTGAGGTATTCCATTGGATTATAAAGTACTATGTTTTTGTGAATATTTCTTGATGGCTGGATTTGCCAATATCTTTTGTAAACTATATCTTACATGTAATAAAAACCATGTCTGCTACCAGTGAGTCTATTACTTATTCTAAAGATTGTAAACATGGAGTTCAGTATGTTAGTGTTCTCACGCACTAGCAAATCTAGTGCGTGAGTGAAAGCATTTAATTAGGAAGACAAAGTATATTAAAGTATCTACAACAGGTATCTACACCACGACATTCGCGTTATCACGCCTACAACAAAAACCAGGCTGTGACATATGGTGGCCAGTATGTCTTAAATGACAGAACGAACCTACACTCTTTAACAAGTAAATCGTCGATCGTCTACATATAATCTGGCGTAGAAGTACAAAGGACTATTTTTTTCCAGTATGGCGGCAAAAACAATTGAACAGAACTTAGAGGATCAAAACGTATCTGCAACAAGAAATAACTCAGGTGACCTGGCTCCAGCATGATCTCAAATCTAAAATATAACCAACTAGACTCATAATACAATATCAAGTTGAAGGTAACTTAACTAGAAACTTCACCTTACAGATTAATTTTGAACCAAGATCTGATGCAGATTGATGATAAACACTAGGCCCATGCATCTTAACTTTTAGAGGTCTACTACTTCAACATCATCATACACATAATAGTCCATTTAATTAATGTGTATGACACTGAATACAGTTATGCCTGATGAGCCGCAATCTGGGTGAAAAATTACTGTAGCAATCTCAGAATCTGTCTGTGCTACAACCTGATGAGCCGCAATCTGGGTGAAAATTACTGAAGAAAATCCAAAGCAACCTGTCTGTACTAATCAAGTCCGACGTCATTCAAGTCGACTATTCATCGTGGTGTACGTCATTTGAGACTCACCTAATTATTTGTTCACTGTTCCAGTAACAAATAGTGGTACACTTGGGCACGTGATACCACCATATCATCTTAACTGATCTTATCAACATCTTCTGTGAAGAACTTTTCCTGTCTTATACTGCTACTTGAGTCAGTCATTCACTGTTGGATTATCTTCTAGAAGCTCAAGTACTTTGGAGTATATATATATACTATTTCTCATTCTAGTCATCGTTGCCCATATGATTTGTACTAAGCCTTTATTGGATTACTAGCTACCAGTGTAATTAATTCTGTTTGGATTATTGAGCTAACTATTGGATATATTATGACTGGACTATTGGATATATTACCTTACTTATTTCAATGATTTATTCGATGATTGGATTATCACTGGACAATGGATCTACACTAAGAGGATGGAACTTATCTACATCAGACTACACTAGAAAGCCCCTGTAAGTTTGAATAATTATTGTATGTATTTGTTATACATTGACATAATTTAAAGTATCCAATTAAGTGATATTGACTAGTGAAGATAGTCACTAGTGAGTAACCACCATACATGCTTCATATTGAGAAATATTTGAACTATTGCATTTGTGAATATAATTGATTTGATACATATAATTATTTGAATATATGACTATTAAGAAAGTTCATTGAACTTGTATTTATTTTGTAAAAATACACTTTAGATAATTCACACACATTCTTCCAGTGTAACATATTTGTAACATCTCTTTTTTTTTTGGCAACCATACAATTTGATTGATTTACTTCTTTAACTACTAATTAATCACAAATTGATACATTGACAATAACCATGGCATCATATGATAAAATTTTGGAACTTGTGAAGATGATGGAACTAGAAGGGGAGGAGAAAAAGGAATTTATCAAAAAAGAATTAGAAAAATTAGAAAGAGAAAAAGAAAAGGCTGAAAAGAAAGAAAGGGAGGAAAAAGATAGAATAGATAAAAAAGAAAAAGAGGATAAAGATAGGGAAGAAAGAGCTGCGGAAAGAGCTCATCAAAAAGAACTTAAGGACTTAGAAGTAAAACATAAAGAACTAGAAACTAAACAAGAACTAGCTAAATTAGAAGCAGCCAAAATTAACCCCAACATTATGACCCAGCAAACTACTAACAAACCATTCATTTCCAAATTTCATAAATTTAATATTAAGGAGGAAACATTAGAGAATTACCTAGTTCAGTTTGATCATATTTCATCCACCTATAATTTAAACAATGATGATATGGCAAAACATCTGCTGGCTAATTTATCTGGAGAACCTCTAAACATAATAAGCACACTTACAACTGAACAAAAAAAAGACTACCTTGCTGTGAAAACTAGACTTTTGGAACATTTTGGGAAAAGTGAAGACTATTATAGAAAACTCTTTAAAAAAATTAAACTAAATAAAGATGGAGACTTCAATAGAATTTTATTTGACATGAAGGCAAATATGCTTAAGTGGTTAGAACTAGCTAAATGTGACATTAAAGATCCAATTCAAATTTTAGACATGATCCTAATTGACAATGTACTATCCAATGTAACAGATTTAGTGTTCACTTTTCTTAAAGAAAAGAAAGTAAAAACAGAAACTGATCTCATTACTAATTTAAACCTTTTTAAAGATAGCCATCCTGGTCATACCATGGATAAAAGAGACCTACATCAATTAGCTGCAACAGTCAGTACATCAAACAGTAATACTAATGATAGATTTAAATTTTCTAACTCTAAGATTTGCTTTAATTGTGGCAAGAAAGGCCATGTTAAAAGCCAATGCAGACAAACTAATACTAGCAACTTTAGATATAGAAGTTACACTAATTACAATAACCCTAGCAACTACAATAGAAATTATTACAGCAATCCTAGTAACAATAATAACCAATATACAAACTACAGATCAAACCAGAGTGCAAGCCCTAGAGAAAGAAGAAGCCTTAGAAATAACAACTTATATTACAATAATTATAATACTAACAGACAATCAAGGAGGGACACATACAACCATCAGTCTAACTACAATACTAACCAGCAAAACAGAAATAGAAATGATAGAGGCAATCACAGTCCAAATAATAACAATAGTAATAGTCAGGGCAATAGAGAAGAATTAACAGCCTACATGCAGTACAATAAGCCAAATTTAAACCTATACCCCTCATATGTAAATGGAATTAAAGTAGAAGCCATCAGAGATACAGGAAGCAGTGCCATATTAATAAATTCAAAACTAGTAAAACCAAATCAAAAACTGCCAGAACAGATCAAACTTACATATTATATGCTAATCAAAAGAAATTTGATATTTGTGATACAGCCAGAGTACACTTAGATACCCCATGGATAACTGGAGAAGTAGATGTTATTATTTTAGATACACCAGCCCAAGATTTAATAATTGGTAATGTTAATGGCGTAAATGATATAAGTAAAGAAGAAATTAGGAAATGGGCAGCAAAGAAGGGTGAAATTTGTAAACTATCTGTTGCACAAGATACAAGTCCCACTACAAACATTTCAAGTAATGCTGACAACGTTATTAGAGTAGAAAATTTATCAGGATATACTAGATGGCAAACTATCATGAGAGAATTTAGCAATGTTGCACATGTTAAATGGGTAGATATAAGAACTCAAGATAGATCAAATAAAATTGCATTTGTACACTTAAACACAGTAGAAGATTGTTATAGACTTATTAAAGCATTCAATAACAAGTTATTTAGAGGAAGATACATTACTGTTAGCTATGAAAATGTTTAACTTCATAATACAATTAGAAACAACTTGACATTTTTCAATCAGGTCAAGCTGACATTTTTTTCTAGTTATCATGTAGCTAGGTCATGACATATTTTTGTTACACTTGTATCATTTTATTGGGTCATGATGACATTTTTCCTTTCATTGATGCTATTGTACTATCATTTTTTATTAACTGTGCATTACATATTTATTTATCACAATTTGTCAATAACATAGAATATCACAATAACTAGATGTGCTAATAATTTATATAGTTAGTAAACACAGTAATGTAAACAAACACATTGTAAACAACAGTAAACTACTTGAACTGTTGACCTAAATTATTTTTTTTTGGAAACTCACAAATGTAAATATTGTTGATTTTTTTTTTCCAAGTGGTACACACTTGAATGTTATCATTTTTTATGCTATTCTACTTTAAATACCACATATGTGTGCTAGCAATAGCAATTATAGACAATGTCACGGTAACCTTATATAATGGTGACAGAACTTAAAGTAATACTGAACACAAATATACTTGTATAGATGTATGTAAAAATTATTTTTTTTTTGAACTTCAATAAATTCACTTAGTGTGTAAAATGATACACATTGGTTGTGGTATATCATAGAAATAATTTGATGTAAAATGACTTTAAAATTTTATTTTTTCTTCTCTTATAATTGAGATGTCAATGTATGTTAACAGGAGGAGCATATAGCAATTAAACATGCTCATGCAAAACATTGCAATATAATGTAACTTTACTTCAGGAGAATAAAGTCTTAACTTGTATTGATATTTTTTTTCAATAACATACTTGTACAGTAGATGTAATCATAATAATGTATATTTTTCTAAGCAAACATTTTGAAAGTTGAACAATGCATTTGTTAATTAGTATATGGAACCATTCATAGTTAGAATGAATGACATGACATTGATATTTATGTATAACGCAGCAAGCAGTATTGAAATGATTTAGTACATCAGCTTGACATCAGTGATTAAGCTGCTAGATGTATATATAGAACATTACTGTCATATGTACTTTTGTAAAAGATTTTTTTTCAAAAATCTTTTCTAGGGGAAGGGGCGTATGTCACGTCAGTTTTAGAACCCCTGTAATATTTTGTGACTAGTAATCACTGAACCATTCCGTGCTTGTTCGCACGAGATTTTGTTTTTTGGTCGGAAGTTGACCACGAGGTGGACGGGCAGTTGGTTTTTTGGACTCTCGTAGAGAGAGGTTTATTATGGATATCTTGTCCAGTGTAGTAATTTATAGATATTAATGTTGATTTTTGGAGTATATGTGATGCCTGAGGTATTCCATTGGATTATAAAGTACTATGTTTTTGTGAATATTTCTTGATGGCTGGATTTGCCAATATCTTTTGTAAACTATATCTTACATGTAATAAAAACCATGTCTGCTACCAGTGAGTCTATTACTTATTCTAAAGATTGTAAACATGGAGTTCAGTATGTTAGTGTTCTCACGCACTAGCAAATCTAGTGCGTGAGTGAAAGCATTTAATTAGGAAGACAAAGTATATTAAAGTATCTACAACAGGTATCTACACCACGACATTCGCGTTATCACGCCTACAACAAAAACCAGGCTGTGACACTCTGAAAAACAAAGTGAGAGTTCAGTCTCTAAGGCAGTGTTTCTCAAACTTTTTTGTTCAGGGAGCCCTTTATATAGTTAAAACTTGCCCACGGACCCTTAAGTGAAAAGCTCTTAATGCATAGCATTGGAAGTGTATTTATTGAAATTATAACTTTCGTTTAAAATAAACTAATGACTTGGATGAGGTTGATGAGCTTTTATGTATGTTCGGCTCAATGTTCGTAAGTAGCTACGGCTAATCTCCAAGAAAACAGATTTCTAGTCGGATTCTTTTGTTTCTGATATGGTTCATTACAGCCATGAATCTACGTTCTACTAAACAAGAAAACGAGAAATCCGCCAACAGCTTCTGTACAATGTCACAATGACCCAAGGTGCAGAAGAAAACAAATTGAATCTGTTTTTGAAACCAGATTTTATGGTCTCCTTATTCAAACATCGGTGTAAGTTTCTCGTTTGTGAATATTTCAATAGGCTGCTCCTGTGTGAGTATGGATTCATATGTGATTGGGATCTGAGTTTGTCCACGCGCAAAAGGTTTCAATACCCAGTCGGGATTATCTTCAAATCTTTAATTTAGAATAGTCTGTCATAGAAATATGAAACAGTAATGACGGGCAAGTTGATTTAAATTCAAATTTTCCGAATATTGAATAAACTGGCGCTTAGCGAAGACGTTGTTTTTTTTAATTGTACACAATTTTCATCTTCCTACGTACTTCATGGTTCGTCTTGCAGACCCCAGCCCAACAATTTGAGAAGCACTGCTCCAAGGTATACTAAAAATGAGTGCTGCTTTAATAATCAAGTGCAGGAGAAAGATGAGATTATTCAATATGCAATGTAGTCCCCTTTATTTTTTGGTGAAAGGAAAGTTTGTAAATAACTATAAAACAGTTTCAAATAAGCAGCTCCCTGGCACAGTGGTTAGCGTGTTGGCTTCTGGAGGCCTTAGCCGTCGAGTTCAAATTCCCGTCGCTCCCTTGTCTTGTTATAAATACATTTCAAAAGTGATCACCTCCTTCTTTCTCTCCCCCCACCCAATCTTTTTCCAACTGGTCCATACACGTGATAGGATCATCAGGGTATGGAGAATGCTAAAAACAATTGGTAAAAATATTTCTAATCGCACAGATTTATTACACGACTAGAATAGATCTATTACACATTTAATTACATGACTGATCCAAACTACTTAATACAACTACACTTTATATAAGCTTGTTTTTTTTTTTTTTTTTTTTTTTTATGTTTCTTTTTTTTTAATGGTTTTATAATTGTTCCATGTTTTTTCTTTCTACTAAGCCAGATGCTAATGTCATTTAGTGCTCAATGAGCTTCTACCTTAAAGCTGCTTCGTCTACAGAACGTCTTATCTCTTAACTACGTTACTGTAACAAAAACACTGTAACAAAATGTTGATAGAATTTAAAACATAACGTCACACATTTGAATACAGTTAGTTTTTAAAAACCCTTACTGACAGTAAGAAAAAAACAAACCTATAATGGAGAAATACCCCGAAGGAATTATAGCTCTTGAGTCCATCAATAATATCTAACTTAGGTTTAGTCTAGTGTAGGTCTATAGAGCAAGTTTGTAGAAACTACATGAAATGTAGAAACAAAGAATGGGATAATTCTCTAGTCATTATTTCTATAGCCTGCTGTAAAGATTTACTGATTCAAATATTATTTAGTTGACATGTAAAGTTTAGGTGAAAATCTATAAAAGATGTGGTCCACTTGGGAAATAACCAGAAGTGCTGTTCTAGTTTAGTGTAAACAAATCTGGTTTTGAGGTCAATATTTTGTATACTATTGTAAAGAAATATTTGAAAGGATAAACTGCTAGTGCTAAAATATTATTGCTGTTAATGAAAATATCTAGCGCTTATTTAGTAGTGTCAAGTAGGCTTCAGCTTTTTTGCTTCATCATGTGGTGATTACTGTGTCCATTATATACCAACAATACATAACAGTATCTCACATTATATACCAACAATACACAACAGTATCTCACATTATATACCAACAATACACATCAGTATCTCACATTATATGCCAACAATACACAACAGTATCTCACAATATATACCAACAATACACAACAGTATCTCACATCATTTACCAACAATACACAACAGTATCTCACATTATATACCAACAATACACAACAGTATCTCACATTATATACCAACAATACACAACAGTATCTCACATTATATACCAACAATACACAACAGTATCTCACATTATATACCAACAATACACAACAGTATCTCACATTATATACCAACAATACACAACAGTATCTCACATTATCATACATATACTTTTTAAACGTCTCAAATGTTGTAAATCCAGTTTTGTCCAGGGCTTTTGGAAGAGAATTTTGAGTTTCTTAAGACTTCCCCCACATCTTGTCTTATTATGAGGCTAAACAATACATAAATGCTACAATATGAACCACTTAAATAAAGTGTTCACAGTAGAATTAAATAACATGCTTCCACACGAGAACTTGTTTGGCTATCAAAATGTGAGAAACCGTAATCCATATGATTGAAGTGTTTAAAAGAATCAATCCAGATCAATGTTTTTATTTGATTGAAAATATTTTAATTCATTTATAATTATTAACTCATATGTTGTATATAATACATTAATTAATTAATTTTTAGGGGGGGGGGAGACAATATGTTATGAGAGTTCTCTGTCTTTGCAGTGCGTAACTCTAGACTTGGAAAAACACAGAGGGCGTCTTTCTAATTCAGTGGTTCCCAAGCTTTGTTTCTCGTAGACACCATTGGAAGTCGTTGTAGAACCATGGAGGTCTATATTGACCCTCTCTGGGAATCACTAGTTTAATTCAATGGAATTTCCTCAAAGTTTAACTTGTAGCAGTGATGAGTCGCACAAACACACGGCCACACAAACACTAACCACACACACATACATTGGTTAGTCTCTTGAATGTATATAGAGTTAGTACAATGCAATTATCTGTCTTTAGAGTCGTATCAAGAGACACAAAGTGTTGGCTGGTCTCAGAGTCAACTCTGAATAATTACATTGATCCAACTGTGCCTTTCAGTCTAAACTTGTTTAGACTTTAAGATTACATGTCGCTTGAGCCTTGTGTGCGTTGAGCTCTTAGCTTGAAATAGTATTATGTTCTGTTTATAAATCCTGCTTTTGTAGTTCACTTTGCCTATTTTTTAACATTTCAGTCAAAACATCGTGTCATTGCGCATGCAAAAACTTTCAAGTCTTGATTCGATTAAGCATTTTACTTTGATGCAATACAAACCTAACAAGACTTGATGTAGGAGACATTTAGATCTATAGACAAACAGCGTATGTTGTCGACTTACTGATACTGTGAGAAATACTTGTGAAATAGCTTTAAAGACAACGCTCCTAATATCTCTTTTTATTTATCTATATCTCTATATCTATATCTTTATATCTATTTCTTTCTGTGTCTTAATAGTTACAAACCTATATCTTTATCTATCCATAGATAGATAGATAGATAGATAGATAAATAGATAGATAGATAGATAAATAGAGATAAATAGATAAAAAATCATAGTTATTAATATTCATCCCACTATAAGCACCTCGTAACGTAACTTTCAGGTATAAATCCAGTTCACACCTCCCTAAATACACCCGCGGGAGTCGAGCTAAGCTGCAGGAGAAAACAGCAGGGGAAAAAAACAGTGGCTGAAAAAATGACCGTGGACATGAGACTGACCGCAGTCTCGTGTCCTGGTTATAAGATTACCAAGCTGAAATGATGACCGTTGCTTCCTGTCGTTTTCTGTCCCCACTGCACGTCAGTCTACGTTACTCCAGGGACATGGGAAACTGACCAGCAGCAATGATACTGTAAACACTATCTGATTGCAAGTAGGTTTTACCATTCAAGGAAGACACGATCATAGTCAGGCTCTGTTTTAATGTTGTTAACAATGGTCACTTTTTTTTGTTTGTTAGATTTATATACGCCTACAAGGTGCACAAGAAAGTAAGGGACATTTAATACAATATTTAGAAAAAATCCCACAAATATTTGGTTGATATCTACATACATTTCTACACAACAGGTTGAGGTATTTGATAAAAATGAGATTAAACTTAATGTACAATTGATATACATCATCTAAAACATCATTTTAAAATTACATATAAAAGTTTATCTCATTAAAAAAACATGCTCACGTTTTATTCCTATATATGTTTCAAATAATTAACCTTTATTGTGCTATTACCGAGCCAGAAACTATTACTCTATTAGGTGTCCTGTTGATGTCTTTAAAGAGATGTACTGATGATATGACTATTAGAAGATGTACTAATGATATGACTATTAGGACATGTACTGATGATATGACTATTAAAAAAGTGTTTTTTTTTTGTTTTTTTTTAGTACACTTAGGCATTTTGGTTTTTTTTTTTTGTTTATTCAGAAAAATCATAATAAATGGCTCATATAATTTTTAAAAAGCTACAAGTGTCATCATATGTTGAGTAAAGACTTGATAAAGATTATTTTTTTATTTGTATATATTTGTCCATTCAGAATTCGCAAGTACCTCTAGCTGTGACCTGTGCATGAAATCAATGCATTCCTAGTAGGAAATCAATACAAAATCAGCTGGTAGGTTAACATTCAAACGTGACACATTTCTCTCTCGTCCAGATTAGTCCCACCCATCTATTCCCTACTCGCTTGTAATTCACTGGACATGCAGTCATGCTCGTCCAGTCCTGCAGAGTGCTCCACGGGGATACTTGACCCACACTTGACTTTATTGCGCGTACACAATGTACAAGGCTAGGGAGATAAGTGTACCATTGTATTGGTCGTAGACTAAAAAGGAGAACACTTATAACTTGTAGTAACTTGTACACGTTTCGACTCATACTTGATGACGCTCATGCTGCTCTACAATTTCTCATTCTCGTTATATCTTGTCATACTTTAAATTTGCAAACAGCTTTTCCTGTGAGCACATTGAAGTTGTTTAATTAACACTCCAGCTCATGATCTCTACATACGAAGTTACTCACACTGTTGAAGTAAAGGAAAGTTGGCTTTTCATACCTTGTGGTAAATGTGGCCTATAGGTCAGATGATGTGAATGTCATCTGCTTCTTTGGCTTCGGTTAACTAGGTTGTCATGTAGCCAGCACAACGGCCAACCGCCTTTACTTTTCCCCAACAAATGTCAGGTACCCAATTAAAGCTGGGTGGACTCAGAGGCGCCCGAAGATCCCGAAATTAAAAATTACTGTCTTCAGGATTCGAACTCGGCACCAGGTTCCGAAGGAAAGCGCTTTACCGCTCAGGATCTGCGCCTCCAAAATGTTCAAGTACGTCCATTTATTGAATGCCTTCTTTACTGGATATATAATCTATAAAGCCGTTTTCGTGACAGCCTTCCAGTGTTCACCAACGAAGTTTTTTGCAAGCAAGTTCAAGGAATTTTAATAATAGAACTATTTGATTGCGAAGATAGACTAACGAATGTGGATCATATTATCTAAACGTTGCCGACTTAAATTCCACCATAATTTAAGTCTAAATTCTAGGTCCGGAAGATCTGACTCTTTTATCTCTACCTCTTCTCCCCTGCCCTTGAGATGATAGCTGCCTGACGATTTAATCCTCATGGGTATCTACTTAAAAGTACTGCATATCTATTCCGAGTGTCGAGCAAACCATTAAAAGTCCATTAGCTCGAATATCTATTCAATGATCAGTTGTTTCAATCAAGAAGGTTTTTGATGCAGAACGCCATTAAGTTCTCCTAGTCAGGACAATATAATGTACACATTATTTGGTTGTCAAAGAGATTAACGCCATAGATATTTAACACTTCCTACATCTAGGGCAGTCATCTACTAATAGAGAAATCTGTGGGGTTGCTCTAAATCTGTGGGGTTGCTCTAAATCTGTGGGGTTGCTCTCGTTTTACTTTCGTTTTCTTTTTTTGGTTTCCATCGGTTCATTTCATTCAATAGAGACGATGTCAACTTGTTGGTACAATTGTCTGTCTGTAGCCTTCATGCGCTGAAAGTAAAGATAAAAGTAAGTCTGTCTGTAGCCTTCATGCGATGAAAGTAAAGATAAAAGTAAGTCTGTCTGTAGCCTTCATGCGATGAAAGTAAAGATAGAAGTAAGTCTGTCTGTAGCCTTCATGCGATGAAAGTAAAGATAAAAGTAAGTCTGTCTCTAGCCTTCATGCGATGAAAGTAAAGATAAAAGTAAGTCTGTCTGTAGCCTTCATGCGATGAAAGTAAATATAAAAGTAAGTCTGTCTGTAGCCTTCATGCGATGAAAGTAAAGATAAAAGTAAGTCTGTCTGTAGCCTTCATGCGATGAAAGTAAAGATAAAAGTAAGTCTGTCTGTAGTCTTCATGCGATGAAAGTAAAGGGTTAGGGTCCTTCCCCCGAAATATATATATATATATATATATATATATATATATATATGTTTGTATGGATGGATGTGTGTGTGTGTGTACATAATTAATTAATCTCTTTTACATTCTGACCCTTCATTCTTCTTTCGGAAGACTTTTATTGTGCTCAGAATAGGTTCTTCCTGGAAAAAATTGTAGACTCCTCGCCCTTGCCAGCAAGGGGTCTGGGAAGCGCTTCAAGCGCTGAAAGTTCCTCCAGCGAGGGGCGCACCCCCGCCGCCAAGCACTATTTCTGGTATTGAAAGCCAACTAAATGCATATTCTGAGGTACCTACAGTGCATTATTTTGCTATAAAAAGTTTTATTTCAAAAACCTAATGTGCTATTCTTACTGACTTAGACCCTCCCGCGCCGTTCGGCGCATTTGCTGGCAAGCTGTTTTCACACAAATCTGTCATTGGCAATGTCTGAAGCCTCTTCCCACCTGCTCTGAGGACCTCCATGAAAGTGTGGCGCCAAGTTGTACTAGGATGTCATCGCAACTCTTATTATGCGAAATATTAATGGAGCCCAGCCACTGGTAGACATGTGTAACTTCTCTTGACTACGATCTTGGAATTAGGGGACTATTTTGCTTTAGATGTTATATCGAAAAGGGAAGTTTTATTGTCAAAATCATTTAGTGCTTTTCAATTTCATTGCACTTAATTAATGGAGCCCAGCCACTGGTAGACATGTGTAACTTCTCTTGACTACGATTTTGAAATTAGGTGATTATTTTGCTTTAGATGTTATATCGAAAAGGGAAGTTTTATTGTCAAAATCATCTGTTGGGGGATTTTAAACTAAAACATATCTGGAGTTGGGGGGGTTAAACTAAAAAAAACATTTGGCTATGCTCGTAGCACTTTGAGTGCGTAATTTGGTTTTTTTTTATATTGAAGAGGTATTTTTAGCTTCAACCCCAGCTGAAGAGGGGTTTGAACTTAAAACCCTTTGGCTATGCTCAGAGCATTTTGAGTGTGTCATTTGCTTTTTTATATTGAAGAGGGGTTGATCGTTAATTTTAGAGAGGGTTTAAAATCAAAATCTTCCTTAGATGTGCTCTTGGAATTTGGGGATTGCCGTTTGCATTTTTTTTATAGAAGAGGGGGATTTAAATGCAAATCCCCTGGTAGGGGGTTTTAAACTCAAAACCCCTTAGTAGTGGGTTTAAAACTCAAAACCCCCTGGTAGGGGTTTTCAAACTCAAAACCCCCTGGTAGGGGATTTTAAACTCAAAACCCCTGGTAGGGGGTTTTAAACTCAAAACACCCTGGTATGGGGTTTCAGAATTAAAACTCCTTGGAAGGGGATTTCAAACTCAAAACCCCCCAAAACCCCCTAGTAGGGGGTTTCCAACTCAAAATCCCTTGGTAGGGAGTTTTAAACTCAAAACCCCTTGGCTGTGCTAGGGCAAGTGATGGTTTAGTATTAAAATTTCACCTAAAATAAACATAATTAAAGCAAAAGATCAGGCACTAAACTCCGACACCCCCCCCTGCGGGGGGGGTTTCATTTCGGGGGGGGGTTGAACCCCCAACCTCCCCCCCTGGCTACGCCCATGAGCTGAATACTGCAAGGTTTAGAATCCTTTGTTAAATCAAGGAAATATAATTTATTGCCACTAATTGATTAATTAATTTGTTCATTTTTTTTTCTTGATTAATGTATTGTTATGAATTATTGAGCGAAATGTCAACTTGATCCGAGAATGGGCAGTGGGAGAACATGTACAAAATGTGTATCAGACAGACGGGAGTGAGTTAATATAAGCTTGATAAACAGTTTGTTTATTTCTTCGAGCGCATTGGTTTTATTGGGTACCACACCCATTACACCTCTGTGAAATCTCATAAAATACAGAGGCTTCTGTCATTATAAGGCCTCTTTATTTCTCTGGCATAGGGCCTACACATTCACATTTTTAATCAAGCTGTATTATGTTTTTCTTTTTTTGTTTTAGATTTATTTCCTTTCTTTCTTTTTTTTTTCTACAACGTTTGTGTGTGTGTGTGTGTGTGTGTGTGTCCCATCAAATAGCCGAGATTGTAATTCGTTTTCTAATTGAGTGCACGCGTATTGTTGATTTAACAATTCTTGTATCTCGACATTGCTAGAATCTTTATAAATGTCCTCTTAACAGATGAAGGCTCCAAACCACTCCAGGCCTGCTTCACCCATCTGCTGTTGCAGATTTCAAAAGTAGCTCATCACAGTTACATTATCTCTGAGTTTCATGTGTTTGTCTTTTTTTGTCTGTGAAATTGTGTGAATTAACATGGAGTGGTCTCCCTGCACAATGGCTGTCGTCCTTCTCCTAGCGATAGACGAAATGAAATGATTTTGTAATTCTAGAAATCAAAGATAGCATGTAGCAGAATTTCCGGAGTTGTTCCCTGGCCCCATCTGGCCATCCTGGAGATCTGACTGCCAGTCCCTTTGATCTAAACTGGAACCGGAAGTCAAATCGGAGGCCAAACTAATGTTTATTTAGATGCAGACGATATTTGAGTGAACGCGATAGTTGTAATCTAGAAAGTGTCAGGAAAAGGTTTATTATTAAGGCATTGTCTCGAAGATAAGCGATGAGTGCAGTATATCACGTGACTACGCAGACCTAATTGCAACCTGCAATCACGCTGATGCAGACAAAGCCGTTGTCTACCGGGGTTTATTTAAGTTAATATTTTGTCAATTGCGCCTGTCTTTGGCAAGGGCTTTTCTTTAGGTGTTAAATTAGAACTAATACCTTAGTTTATAATTATATGTTTCTGTCTTTGTGTATGTATAAGTGTATTTGTTTTTATGAACCTTATTATGGCTTTCAATTAGTGAAGTGGAAAAAAGGGCAGAGTGTATTAGAGAAAATAAATCTTTCTAGCAAAAGGGGGAGAATTATTTAAATTGCTATTATAGCCATACTCGCCATTGATCTGCTACGATTCAAAATTAATACCCGCGTCCTAGTTACTGTACATTGTAATTGTAGGAATTGTTTTTCACGCAAATTAAAAAAAAACAAAAACTTATGTATGGTGTGACTGACGGCTTCGAACTTGTTTTACAAATGTAACATCAACTCAATCTGTCTTTCTGTCTGGCTGCTTCGAACTTGTTTTACAAATTGAACATCAACTCAATCTGTCTTTCTGTCTGTCTTCTTCGAACTTGTTTTACAAATGTAACATCAACTCAATCTGTCTTTCTGTCTGACGGCTTCGAACTTGTTTTACAAATGTAACATCAACTCAATCTGTCTTTTTGTCTGACGGCTTTGAACTTGTTTTACAAATGTAACATCAACTCAATCTGTCTTTGTGTCTGACTGCTTCGAACTTATTCTACAAATGTAACATCAACTCAATCTGTCTTTTTGTCTGGCTGCTTCAGAGTTTGTGAATGTTAAGCAACCAATTTCGGATGAAAGTTGAGATTTTGAACCATAATTTCTTTTTTTCCTGATAAACCACGAGTGAATACAGTAAATTAACTATTAGTTAATTAACTATAGGTAATTAATTATTTTGTTTGGTGTATCAAACAAGGGAAAGAAATCAGAAATTGTACTTGATAGATCTGGTGGCATAAGTTGAATTAGTTCCCTTTACATTTTGTTTAGAAATTTAGGCCGTCGCTTCTAGTTTGATACTAACAAATGATATCTAAACAAAAAAAAAACATCTATTTTCACAGCTACTACGCCGGCTTGAGGATACTTCAATAGGTTTTAGTCCTCTTGTTCCAATTCAGGTCGCTCCAACTTTTTAAATAAATGCATTTGAATAGCGATCACTGTAGCGATCTCAGACAGACAGACAGACAGACGGACAGACAGACAGATCACTATATTTTTTGTAAAAAAAAAAACACCAAACTTTAAGAGATTTTTTTTCATTACGTGCAGAAATTGTAAGAGAAATGTTCATACGGACAATAAAGATTATTATTATTATTATTATTATTATTATTATTATTATTATTATTATTATTTTGTTTAAAACGAAATTACTATTAAAATTAAACCCTTTAACTTTTCTCTCCAAACTTACGGCATTGAGGATGTCTCAGTTCATGGGCCCAAGGGTTAGGATCAACTCCTTCTTTATTGAGATCAGATCAGACTACATGCATCATTGTTTTAAGAACACACTTATAGGCTTACTAGATTAGAACTGTTTAGATACCAGCATTCTATGTCTGTTACGCCATTAAAGACTACAAGTATTTCTTAACGACTATCTATTAAAGTGCGATTACTATATCATTATTAATATTTTAATTACTCATCAGCTTTAAACTTGAGACAGTTTGCTCGGACGTGAAGTGTTTGAGAACCTCTGATTTAGACCAAGACGGTGTTGACGTAATACAACCATTCTTATGACTTCTCACATCTATCTCCTTCCACTCGTCAAACAGTGCTCATGACTTCTCACATCTATCTTCTGCACTCGTCAAACAGTGCTCATAACTTCTCACATCTATCTCCTTCCACTCGTCAAACAGTGCTCATGACTTCTCACATCTATCTTCTGCACTCGTCAAACAGTGCTTATAACTTCTCACATCTATCTCCTTCCACTCGTCAAACAGTGCTCATGACTTCTCACATCTATCTCCTTCCACTCGTCAAACACTGCTCATGACTTCTCACATCTATCTCCTTCCACTCGTCAAACAGTGCTTATAACTTCTCACATCTATCTCCTTCCACTCGTCAAACAGTGCTCATGACATATCACATCCATCTTCTTCCACTCGTCAAACAGTGCTCATAACTTCTCACATCTATCTTCTTCCACTCGTCAAACAGTGCTCATGACATATCACATCCATCTTCTTCCACTCGTCAAACAGTGCTAAAAAATTCTCACATATATCTTCTTCCACTCGTCAAACAGTGCTCATAACTTATCACATCTATCTCCTACCACTCATCAAACAGTGCTCATGACTTCTCACATCTATCTCCTACCACTCGTCAAACAGTGCTTATAACTTATCACATCTATCTCCTACCACTCATCAAACAGTGCTCATGACTTCTCACATCTATCTCCTACCACTCGTCAAACAGTGCTCATTACTTCTCACATATATCTCCTTCCACTCGTAAAACAGTGCTCATGACTTCTCACACCTATCTTCTACCACTCGTCAAACAGTGCTCATTACTTTTCACACCTATCTTCTTCCACTCGTCAAACAGTGCTCATGACTTCTCACATCTATCTCCTTCCACTCGTCAAACAGTGCTCATACCTTCTCACATCTATCTTCTGCACTCGTATAACAGTGCTCATAACTTCTCACATCTATCTTCTGCACTCGTATAACAGTGCTCATAACTTCTCACATCTATCTCCTTCCACTCGTCAAACAGTGCTTATGACTTCTCACATCTATCTTCTTCCACTCGTCAAACAGTGCTCATGACTTCTCACATCTATCTCTTTCCACTCGTCAAACAGTGCTTATGACTTCTCACATCTATCTTCTTCCATTCGTCAAACACTGCTCATGACTTCTCACATCTATCTCCTTCCACTCGTCAAAAAGTCCTCATAACTTCTCACATCTATCTTCTTCCACTCGTCAAACAGTGCTCATGACATATCACATCCATCTTCTTCCACTCGTCAAACAGTGCTCAAAAATTCTCACATCTATCTTCTTCCACTCGTCAAACAGTGCTCATAACTTATCACATCTATCTCCTACCACTCATCAAACAGTGCTCATGACTTCTCACATCTATCTCCTACCACTCGTCAAACAGTGCTTATAACTTATCACATCTATCTCCTACCACTCGTCAAACAGTGCTCACCCAACCTTCACTCCACATCCTACCCTCTTGATTTATGCCACATGTCCATCAAAAATTACATTCCCTGTCTGGCTCAGAATGGGAGGGAGAGGGTAGTCAGAAACTGACGAAAATGTCAGACTTAACAACTGTCTGTCTGGTGAGGGCCAAGTGCTTCCTTGATTCCAGGCGAGGATTCTGTTTCTAACTACAGGTTAATATGTCCTTTTAGGTGAAGTATTGGACTTAACTTTAGTTGTCTAATTGTGAACAGTTGAGCCTGTTGAGGTCTGTTTAGTAAGGGGGACACTAGGTGAATTATGGGACACATACATTAGATAGCATGTAAGCCACACACCCCCACGAGCTAGATGTATTTGAATTGTTTAGTTTACTCTTACTTCTGTGAACTATTTTTAGGGGTTTTTCTTTGTCTCAGTTTTCATTCATTACTGAAGTTCACTCTAAGTACAGACTAGGGTCAAGATTAGAGTTAAGTGTAGGGTTTAGAAAAGAGTTTAATGTAGGGTCAATATAAGAGTTTAGTATATTATTTAATAGCTGTTGTTTTTTATTTTTACTTTTAATGTAAAATATTTAAACTAATTTTTTATTAACTCCATTCTGCATGTTAAAAGGAAAACTAAAAATATGTGTTTCTTTTTCCATTGTCTAAGTGTAACATTTCTGTCTATTTCCTGACATCAGTCCTCCAAAGGACTATTGACTTGACTTCAGCTGCTCTGGAAGTCAGACTTAATAGATACAAAGTTAACAATGAAAAGAAGAAATAGGCTAAAAAACTGAATGTAGGCTACATCAAGATCGCATTGACCTTTAAATAAAGAAATGAGAATTATGGGAATGAAGCTGGACAAGAGCAGAGAGTGTGTGTGTGTGTGTGTGTAGTGTGTATGTAAGAGCGAGGGAGAGAGAGAGGTGCAAAGAATGTAAAAGAGAGTGGTTACTATTAAATATTAGGACATGCTGTGAGAAAATGAAAAGATCAACTCGGGTTCTTCCTTTGTTTTTTGTTTTACACTTTTTGTTTTCTAATAGCCGTGGATTTCCTTTTTTTTAATTACTTTATATAGATAAATATATATATAAATAAATAAATATATTATATATATATAGAGAGAGATAGATATAGATAGATAGATAGATAGATAGATAGATAGATAGATAGATAGATAGATAGATCCACATGGAGAGAGAGCATAAAGAAAGGGTCACGGATTGCAGATGTCATACACACCACAAGCAGAAAGAAGGGTGAAAATGCCACGGCGCCTGGTGATTATATATGCCCAACCTGCGATCGCAGCTGTGTATCAAGGATTGGCCTCTTTAGTCACACAAGAAGTTGCAAAGGGAAAAGATCGTCTCTCGAGGCGTAAATGCAACAGATATATATATATATATATATAATTTAAAATTACATTTAATTAGCGGTATGCGCTACAGTATATATTACTTCCATTCCCTATCGGAAGATCAAAATACCAGCAACAAAACACCAATTGACGTTTAACAGAGTTTTAAAGTTTCTTTCTTAAGGCAGGGCCTGTCTTAGATAATTGGAGGCCCTAGTCGAAGCTAATCTAGTGGCCCTAAATGAAATAGAAAAATAATTTAAAAAAATAAACATCGACAAATAAAAGTACGCAATGTATTCAACTCCCAGTGTACCCCAAACATAACATTGGGCACACAATGTTCACTATTTCTTCTCTAAAATAATTATTTTGAGTCCTTGCCGGCTCCTACCTATAGGAGGCCGGCTGCTACTTGAGACCTTGAATGAGAGATTGGCCCTTTACAAAACCATCAATTGGATAATCATTCAACAACAACATCAGTAAGCCAGGCTCACATTGATCTTTATCATTAGGATGATCAGTTCATTGAATAGTTATGAATAGTAACAATGCAATGATAATAGTATTAATAAATCTCCGTATCCAGTGATCTCATGTGGTCAGTTGGCCTAACAATACGATAATATCGGCAACATGTTTAAGCGTACACTTATCTTCTTTGTTTGTTTTTTTGTATTGGTGGAGATAGGGTTGTGTGGTTGTGTGGTTGTGTGGTTGTTGATAGTTTTTAGTTAACAGTTTCTTATATTAATAATGAAATATCGAAACCTGTACTTTTACTTGCCAGATCAAAAGTTATTTCTTTATCACTATTGTAAGAGTGGAATAAAGTGTAATTTCCTAGTGAAGTATTTATGGCTAAGAATCACTAATAATTCTTATCTTATCTTATATAATACAGACGTTACTTCAAAAAAGAAGATGATTATAACATATAATTATTCTAATGATATATCAATATATAATTCAAAACTGATATTTCTGTTAAAGTGATGCATTATAACTCATTTCAAGAAGCAGGTCTTATGAGGCTGTAAGCCAGGAGAGGCAGTATCACATACATATTTAAATGTGAAACTATGGCCAGATTGTGCATTGGAGGAGACATTTTTTTTTATTTGGCTTTTTTATCTTTTTCAGGTCTGAGATCAATTCTATTTCAGTGTCCATTGCTTGTCTTACCACTTCTCCCACACTTGGTCTAGATCTGTCTTCCAGAGGATTTACATTTATATCCAAAAGATCTCTTCTGATTACGCAGAGCAGAGATAAAGGCGTAGTTTTCCTTGTGTCTGTCGCTACTAGTCAGTGGTTCAAATGATATTTACATCATGGTCTGTACGATTAAACCCTACATTATAAAACGGTAAAAATCTTTAATTAAACATAGTTAAATATTATAATATTCTAAAATTAGGATTTCATTAGACTCGCGGCTACAAATCGAAAAATTTTTTTTTTTTTATATTGAAGTCTCTTGGGACGTCTCTATATTATTCCTTCTGCCTTTTGAGTTGTGTACAACATTTGGACGGCTGTACACAAAGTCTAGTGGAGAACTTGGTTTTAATAACTATATTTTCAAAGCACTGTGCAGTATGAGTTTGGTTCCTTGAGGAGGAAAGAACTGGAGAGTTTGGCTGTAAACAAATGAGTTTGTCCAACTATAATAGATATCTCGTTGAAAGTAGCGGTTGGGCTATGTGCTGGTCCGTCTGCACCCTAGTTCTAATTTATTAAAGGGAAGTCCAACTCTTTAATAGAGCGATGTTTATTTTGTTTACTTAGCCCTAGAAACACTTTAAAACAGGGGCTGTATAGTGAGACAGAGTAGACATTGTTTGTTGTTTCCAAAGGTGTATTTGTCTCTCTAAGAAGTTTTATTCTGTGTCAAAGTTAAAACACAGCTGGACTTTATTCAAAGTAACTAGGAAGTCAACAAGCGACCAAAGCCTAATAAATGTTATAGTCTGACCACTGTCACAGTCTGAAAGTATTGAAAACTAAATTCATCATTATGAGCTAAGTTAATAATAGCGTCACTCAATGTACTTGGGAAATCTTGTTATAAAAATATAAACAGTTGAAAACGTCAATCAGACCAAAAGGGGACTCTAACTCAATATATCAACGTGGGAGACTCTTTCTTATGCGACAATCCAGTATGCGTTATACTATTAAGAAGGTCAACGGGTCAGAAATAATCAATTTTACTAAAAAAAATCGATTTTTCAAAAGTTGCGTATTGTTATAAGCATATCTTATAAATGATATGTTCAAGCTAAAATCATCAAAATATTCTATTTCGATGTAAAACAAAATGAGTTTGAAAGGGGAAGGGTGTACGCCTTTTTGTTCAAAATGTTGAAAAAATCGTCATTTTATGGTGCCGATTACCACGTTGCCCGCCATGACAGTGTATCGTTGTAAAGCTTACGACCTCGTCTATACTGTCCTACCAATGACCCATATGTGTAAAAATAGCCATAGCCTTGATACCGGTATAAACAGCCTTAGTTCACATGTTTCTATTCAAATCCGATTAGACGCCTTATGTTTATATACAAAACAAACGATTTTGATCAATTGTTGTCGGTCATGTCAAGGTCATGTCAAGGATAACAACGATAGCCTCTTAGTATCGATAGAAGACCTTGTGCTGTCCATATCACAGTATTGGCATTATAGGAACCAATCTGCTTGTCTTCAACTTTATTTTCTTACGGTAAGAACAAGCTTTCTTCCATTTTTTTAGATCTACATTGAATAAAAACGTTTCTTCGTAGATACAATAGACTAGATCTAACTACTACTAGAAATAGAGCAGTGAGATTCATAACAAACGAATATTCACATTTGACTAGAGCAGGGGTTCTCAACCTGGGGGTCGATTGACGATTTGCCAGGGGTCGCCAAAGACCATCGAAAAAGTATATTCTTCTATTGCTGTGTTTTGTGAGGGGAGGAGGGGGGGTCGCGCCAGAGTGGGGGATTGTAAAAAGGGGTCGCCGAGCTTAAAAGGTTGAGATACGCTGGACTAGAAGAACACCTTAAGTAAAATCACTAAATTTAGAAAGCCATCAGGACAGAACACCAAGAGTTGAGTTAGAGCAACTTCACTAAAAATGACTAGATCTAGATATAGATCTTGATAAGAGTACAGAATACAGATGCTAGGATTATGAGTTACGCGCTCTTGACAAGATGGCTGCTCCCTGTTTACAGTTATCATAGATGAGTTAAATTTTCGTTTTGTTGTATATAAACCAAATAGAATTCCTTTAAAAAGCTATTCAACTAATAAACTAATATCTTTAAATTATAGATTTAACTTAATTTAGCATTATTTCCACTAATTAATTCAAATTAACAACTCTTAGTTTAGGTATTTTTATATTCTTAGATTTTAGATTAGTCAGACTTAGACTTTAATTAAGGCCTTAGATCTACTAACTAATCATCTACAAATACTACTAATTATAAACTAATAGTAATACTCTATATAGTTAGTTAAAGTTAGTTAAACACATAAATATATTGATCTACAATTAGATCTAGATCTTGAATTAGATCTGGATCTAGTCTAGGTCTATATTTTGAATAAACCATTTGATTGTCATTGTAAATTAGCTATCACTTTAGACTTAGCTTAGGCCATCTTAGGCATTTTTAACCTTAAACTATTTTAGACTAGACCTTTTAAAACTAAAATCAACAACAGTCATCATGAAATTGCTCTGGCTATTTATCCTAATAATTACTAAATACACACTAGCTGAACACAGAACTAGATCTACCTCAGTCAACACTAAACTTAAAAATGAAGCAACAGTCATAATCAATCATCACACTTTAGATCAATGCAACTTCAAAAATAACCTAACATACACATCAATAACATTAAAGAAGATTACCCATCACAAATGGAAGTTCTCAATCAGACACAGTAGAAATAAATACCTTTCACTGTTAATATTAATAGCAGGAGATGTAGAGTCAAATCCAGGGCCTAGATCTAAAGATAGATGCAACATCTGCAAAAAAGTATGCACCATGAAACAGAAAGCCATTCAATGTGACACCTGCGATGAATGGTACCATGCATCATGTCTCCATATGAATACACCTGTGTATTATGCCTTAGGCAACAAAGATGCATCATGGCACTGTGTACCGTGTGGGTTACCTCAGTTTACATCAGGACTGTTTGATTCCTTTGATGCGGACACTTCTAACCCATACAACATCTTAAACACCATCCCAAAACCAACTCACCAACCACTAGCCAGATCCACTCCTGTTAAACCTAAATCTACTAAAATTAATACAACAGCCTCACTAAACAAACCTCCTAAGGAAGTAATACCAAAATACCTTAAAACCTTAGTAATAAATTTTCAAAGTATTAGGAACAAAACAGCAGACTTAGAAATTTTATTAGAATGTGAGAAACCAGACATAATTGCAGGAACAGAAACTTGGCTACATCCTGAAATTTATAATGCAGAAATTTTCAATAGTAATTATGAAATTTTTAGAAAAGATAGGGCTGATAATCATGGAGGAGTTCTCTTAGCAATAAAAAACACTCTTATAGCTGAAGAAATTACCTTACCTAACTCAAAAAACATAGAATCTACATTTTGTAAAATTAATACCACCTCAACATCCCTTATAATAGGCAGCATTTACAGACCACCAAATTCTAGTTTAGAATACATGCAGGAACTATGTAATCAGATTACTACACTTAAAGAGACAAATAAAAATGCAGTTTTTTGGATTATGGGTGACTTCAACCTACCTGATATAAATTGGAAAACACTAACCATAGATAAACACCAAAACCTTAAGGACATAAATGAGCTTTTCATAGAAACTTTACACAACCTAAGTTTAGATCAAATCATTAAAAAGCCAACTAGATTAAACAACACATTAGATCTCTTCTTAACCAACAGACCTGGATTAGTAGTTGATTATGATATTATCCCTGGTCTATCAGACCATGAGATCATAAAAATACACAGTCAGATAAAAGCAGTAGCCAATACAAAAACCAAAAGAAAAATCTTACTCTGGAATAAATGTAACCTAACACAACTACACCAAGCTGCATTAAACTTTCAACAAACATTCTTATTAGAAAAAGACATTAACCAACCAGTCGATGACCTCTGGAATTTCATTAAAAACCATCTTAAAAGCATTATAGAAAATCATATACCAACTAAATACACATCAAACAAAATAAATAAATGCTGGTTTAATAATAGACTAAAGAAGCTTTGTAAACAGAAGGAAAACCTATATAGAAAATTTAAAGAAACCAAGGCAGAAAGAGTTTACAAAAAGTATATAAAAATTAAACACCTAACCCAAAAAGTAAGCAGACAGCTGCAGAGTGAATACATAAACAATGTAATATCTAAAGATAACAACAAAAACCTATGGTCATACATTAAGTCTAAGAAAATGGAAACAACAGGCATAGCGCCATTAAAAGATGAACATAACATAATACATAATGATAATGAAACTAAAGCAAACATCCTAAACAAATACTTTGCATCAGCATTCTCAGCCCCAGGAGACAAAGACATATTTCTTAATTTGAACCAAGTAGACAACATAGAAGATTTAGTAGTACAAGAAAATGGAATTAAAAAACTATTAGCCAACACCAAACCAAATAAAGCGTCTGGACCTGATGGTATTCCAGCTAGATTACTCAAAGAACTAAGCAATGAGCTAGCCCCAGTGTTCAAAATACTCTTTCAGGCATCGCTTAACCAGGGCAGAGTACCAAAGGACTGGAAAGAAGCTAATGTCACCCCCCTATTTAAAAAAGGAGAAAAATCTGATCCAGGAAACTACAGACCAGTATCACTTACCAGCATCACATGTAAAATACTAGAACACATAATATGTAGCAACATCATAAACCACTTAGACAAACATAATGTCCTCACCCCATACCAACATGGCTTTAGGAAATATAGATCATGTGAAACACAACTAATAGGACTAATTGATGATTTCTCAAAAGGTTTAGATAATAGTGAACAAATAGATGCTATCTTACTAGACTTTTCCAAGGCTTTTGACAAAGTTCACCACCATAGTTTGCTTAAAAAATTAAAATATTTCGGCATTAACGGTCCACTGCATCAGTGGATTAAAGATTTTCTGATAGGGAGAGAACAAACTGTAATAATAAATGGCTCTAAATCAACACCAATAACAGTAAACTCAGGTGTACCTCAAGGAACAGTCTTGGGTCCACTACTATTTTTAATTTACATAAATGATTTACCAAATTGCATTAGTTCAGGAACAAAAGTCAGATTATTTGCAGACGATTGCATAATATATAGAACAATAAAAACAAAACAAGACACAGATATTTTACAAAGAGAATTAGATGAATTACAGAAATGGGAATCAAATTGGAGCATGTCTTTCCACCCAGAAAAATGTCAGTTGTTAAGAGTAACAAAAAAACTAAAACAAATTAATTCCACTTATCTTATTCATGGCAAACCAGTAACACAGACTAAAAACTCAAAATACCTAGGTGTTATAATAAATGAAAAACTGTCATGGAATCCACATATTGATGAAACTATAAAAAAATCCAACAAAGCATTAGGGTTTATTAAAAGAAATTTCTATAAATCAAATAAGAACATAAAACTAAAATGTTATTTAACCTTGGTTAGGCCAATAATAGAATATGCATCCACCGTGTGGGACCCCTCAACTCAAGAAAACATTAAGAAACTGGAACAAACACAAAATAGAGCAGTGAGATTCATAACAAACGAATATTCACATTTGACTAGGGTAACACCATTAGTAAAATCACTAAATTTAGAAAGCCTTCAGGACAGAAGACTCAAAAGTAAAGTAGCAATCATACATAAAACACTGAACCATAATCTTCAAATACAAAAACAAAATTTAATAAAATACTCTGAAAGACACAAAAATAAAGGCACATTCCTCGTCCCATATGCTAGGACAAATTTGTACAAATACTCCTTCTTCCCTAGTGCTATTAGAGCATGGAATGGGTTGCCTGAGCTAGCCAGAAAAACCAGTGACTTGGCAGAATTTAAGTCATTGGTTAATATGCATGACTAAATGCATGACGCGTAGGACGTAATCATCTTCTTTTTTGAAGTAACGTCTGTATTATATAAGAAGATAAGATAAGTAAAGTAGCAATTATACATA